>OX465097.1:23972066-24219566 GCA_949987625.1 Chalcis sispes | reverse complement strand
GTCAAATGTTATATCACTAGTTTTTATTTTAATTATTCAATTTAGCATCGGTAATTTTCCAAATTCAAACGTTTAAATCGACTGAAATAAATTGTCTTTCCTAAAACATACTTCACTTTTTTTTAATGTGTGGCAATTTAGTTGTCGTAATTTTAAAACACGTAATCAATGGTAATAAGCAAATGTCGTTCACAATTAATTATATGAACTATGTAAAAAACAAAAAAAAAAAAAAAAAAAAAAAAAACAACGTAATAACTTAAAATTTTTAATTTTCAACGGGGGCGAAGAGAGAAAGATCAGGAAAAGGTTAGCTGCGCATTCGAGAGCATCAATTAAATCTAATCAATTCGGATTATCCTCGAGGCCACTTATTGTTTATTTCCTTATTAGCCCACGTTCAAGATTCGAGCGAGCAGCTCGCCGAGCTCTGCTCACGTACGTGCCTCGCTCTCTCTTTCTCCCTCCCTCTTTTTCTCTTTCTCTCTCTCTCTCCCTATTATTCCGCACTGGCCAGACGCGTATATAAGTGCGCATTGCCGTACGCCCGTCATCGCGAGTCATACTTTAAGGAAAACATTGATTCTCGGTTGCACAGCTCGGCTCGATCTCAGTCGTTTCTCCTTCGCTCTCTCTCTCTCTCTCTCTCTCTCTATTTGAGCGCGATTCGGCCTCGAAGCATCGAGTGCTGCGACATTCAGACGCTTCGACTTCTACAAAAAGTATGAGTATGTATGCGCGTGTGTATATGAAAAGAGAGAGAGAGAGAGAGAGAGAGAGAGAGAGAGAGAGAGAGAGAAAGAGAGAGAGAGAGAGACGAGGGAGGGGGGGAGAAAAAAGAAAAAAGATGAGGACACGAGCAAGAAAAAGTTGCGATGATGTTGCAAAATAATTTTTCTATTTAGCGTTTTTTACGATTAAACGCGAGATGTTTTTGAGTATTTGCAGATTAAAAGATTTAAAATGCTACGATTTCAACGAGTATCGATTAAATTAAACAAAAATTATTTATAAATTTGTGTATGTGTATATTGGTCCATTAATAATTTAAATTTTATTGATCAAATGATTATTGATTTAATAATATTGAAAATAATTATACTTTTAATCAATTAAAACACCGTTTTAACAAACCGCAATAAATTTTTTACGCAGGGTTATTTTTTCACAAACGTAAAAAGTAAGAAAAGATTTCTTATCGACATTCTTAAATCTAATTTGGTTATTTTTTCAAAAATTTCCTGATAATTTATAACTTTATCAATAGCATGAACAAACACAAATATCGTCCCGTCATAGCGTCAACGATAAAAAAAAAAAGAAGAGAACCTATCGTTCGTGAAAAAAATTAACCGTCTCTTCTTTAGATTACCTGTTTTTTTTTCGCTCGTTTTTTTTTTTTTTTTGTCCAGCTGTGTAATGGGTTTTAAGACGGTGCTTGAACACGAGCACAAATAAAAGACATGATACTCGTCTGTTTTACCGAAGCTAACGAGATATGTGTAATTAAATTTTCTCGATAAATGTCTTTTTTTTCTCGTTTTCTTTTTTTTTTTTTTTTTTCTTACATTTTTACGTTATACCGCGATACGAATGCACGCGGTGTATTGTAAAACGTAACCGATTGGTTTGTTTTACAAGCGTTAGAAAAAAAAAACAGTTATGTAACTTATTTCATGCATTACTCTTGCACGAAAAAATTAACTACATAATGAAAATTATATAATAAAACGATAGGTAAATGAATAATGATTGTAAAAGAGACAATATCGAAGAAAGATAAAATAATGAAAATTAAAAAAAAAAAAATAAAAAAAAATATAAAAAAAAAAAAAAACTGTCGATGTAAATGAAAATTTAACATTAAAATTTTTTTGCAGATGTAAAAAATAAATATTTGACAGAGTTAATAATTTCTTACGATAAGTTTACGATCCAACAACAGCGCTTTGACGATTTTCATGACGTATGACATCACCAGACAACAAAATGCTAAAATATGCCGTCGCAGATGTTAAAAAATTAAAATAAAACTTGAGCATTAACGAACCTTTGCTTCAAAATGTAAATAAAAGGAAAGAAATAAAACAAAAAAAAAAAAGAAAAAAAAAAAAAGAAAAATCTAAAATTTTCTGACTCATCGTTCCTTATCTCGAATACGTTTATCGACAGGTCGCCCGCCGTACAAACCTTTCTTTATTCCGCTCGTCCTGAACGAAAAAGGCATTCGACGAGCCAAAAAAAAATTCCATCTACTTGCCCGACGTATAAATATTTTTTTCCGCTCTTCTTTTCGACACCCAGTCGTGTGTATATATATACATGCGTCTTTACGTATGTGAGAAATAACAGCGCCGGAACGTCTCACACGATATGACAGAAACCGCGTATAAACTCTAGTCAAGGGAAAAAAAAATCTTTCATTATTCGGTTTTAGGCCTGAGTATATGTGCGTCGTTATAGGTATAGAATCGTCGTTGTCGTCGTCGTCGTCGTCGTATATACATATACTCTCACAGTCTGTGTATATAAAGCAGACGATCGCGCGCGATGATTGTCGCTGCATAACTTAATGAATGGGCTCCCTATATCCTTCCCCTCTTTTTTTCTTTTTCTTTTTCTGTCTTCTTCTGGAATACTCGCACGTGTGTATATACCTATACGCGCACAAGCTTTCGAGAAGCCACAAACTCGCGAGCGCTGCTGCACTAACCGAGTATATATGTGCATATATTTACGCGCGTACTTGGCCGAATACACGCAAATACGCCGGGGAATCGCTGTATATATATATATATATATATATATATATATATATATATATATATATATATATATATATATATATATATGTATGTATGTATATATACATGTACGCCATTGTTGCGTGCTGGGCGGGCTGTAGTTGACGAAATATTGACATTTAAGAATAGAAAGCTATACAGTAGGGTCGTCGTTGTCGGCGGCGGCGTCGGGACGGTTTGCCTCTGAATCAGAGAGAGAAAGAGAGAGAGAGAGAGAGAGAGAGAGAGAGAGAGAGAGAGAGAGAGAGAGAGAGAGAGAGACAGAGAGAGCAAGAACACAAGAAAAAAAAGAGAGAAAGAGAGTGGGATGAATATTGAAAGGGAGAAAAAGAGCTGGAAGGGAAAAGAGCGAGAGAGACGAATAACAAACGGAGTTTTGCGAGAAAGAGAAAAAGGTTTCTCTAACCAAGCGGAAGGGGATGCTAAGAGAGAGAGAGAGAGAGAGAGAGAGATAGAGAGAGAGAAGAGAGAGATAGAGAAAGAGTCGGGAATAAATAGCTGAAGGTTAGGTCGATCGTCGATGGGAATCGGGAAGCATATTCCACATGCATGTTAAGGGGGTATAGGCGACGCGTAGATGACGTCAGACTTAGAGGGGTTACCGCTTAGCATTCTCTCTCTTTCATTTCTTCGTCCCTTTGCGTGTGTCGTATACAGTCGCTGATACACTTTTACATCGTTGTAATGCCGAGTGTGTTAAATGAATCTTTCGCACCAATAAAAAACACTTTGGTCTCGTTCTCTCTATCCCTCGCGGGGGCGTATTGCAGTCAATCGTTTCTACTCTCTCGTTTTTTTTCTTTCTCACTTTTCCCCTATTTTTTTTTTATCATTTTTTTTTCTTTGCGCCGTTCTTCCTTCTTTTTCTTTCTTTTTTATCAATTTTATTATCGTTATTGTGCCGCTGGATGTGTGGGCGGCACACGGAATATTCCCCCTTTTTTGCTCCCTTTTTTTGCGCCTTTAAATGTATTGTATATTTTGTACTTACGTCAAGAGAGAGGTAAAACAGAAAACATCTTTTTGCATGATCGTCACGCGGCTTTAATGTATATATATATATTCATGCATAAACGCGTCGTCGGTAATTTGACGAGTATATAGTATATTGTATTCCGTGCACGGCGAATTTTAAGAAGCAATGGACGTTGTTTTAATCACGTGGATAGGATCGCAAAATTGTCGTCGAATGAATTTTCGCGAGAATCCGCGAGTGCGAAGACTAAGGATGAAGCGAGGTCAATGCTTAAGTGGGCCGAATCCATTTGCAAACTTCCAATGGGATTGAAAGAAATGCTGAAATATAATTTTGTATGCTTAACCGCCGGTTTCATTTTAATACATTTCGCGAAATTATTTCCGCGATATGGTAATGGAATTGGACTGGAATACAAAATGTACAGAAAATCATAATTTTTATTTATTTATTTATTTATTTATTTTTCTCGTATCGCAAATTATAGATTAAAGTTAAATTTACTCGAATTGAAAATAATGCTAATATTGTAAACAAACTGTAAGTATTTTATACATACACACATATAATTTTTTAATTCAATATCGGTCAGTTTAAAAAAAGCGAATAATAAAGTAATCAGATAGCTATGAATGTTGTAACGTCACATTCTAATGGTCGAGCGGTGAATCCCGTTTTGTTTACAGTACCAACGTATGGTTAGCCAAGTTGGTTAAGCTTCAGATTTGCTCAGAGATTTGCGGAGGATTCTCGTGGCGACTTGCAAATAAGCTCTTTTCCAACCTTCCTATTCCTTTGCGATTCAAAATTTTTTTATATATAAGAAAAAAAAAAAAAAAAAAAAAAAAAAAATGAAAACTCGCGTTATCATCGTTAGTAACTCGAGTGAACGAAAAAGAATTTTTTTTTTTTTTTGAAAATGTGCAAAAACGCAATGTATTCACTGGTAACTTATTAAAAAAAAAAAAAAAAAAAAAAAAAAGAAACATTTTGGTACATATATAGAGACACATAACAGAACGTAAAGCCCACGCTATCCAAAAGTAAATATTCTTAAAGCCCTTGGAAAGTTTCGGCGCACCTCGGCAAACATTTCAAAAAGCCCTTCGAAAGAAAGTAAAAGAAAAAAAAAGAGACAGGAAGATAAAGATAAAAGGAAGAGGAAAAATATATAGATATACATGTATATACACATCAACGCTGCAAAACCCTTTCTCTCTTCCTTTCTAAAATTCAAAAATTTACCTCGCACTAGCGACAGAACGGCATCTTCGACATCGTAACCAAACGTGTCGAGGAGTCGCAAAAGAAAAAAAAAAAAAAAAAAAGAAAGAAAAAAAAGAGACGAAAAAGTAAGTTCATACTTCCAGAACCGTTTTAGGGGTCCGTAGTAAACGTTCGTATGTGTTTGTATGTGTGTGTATGTGTCTATAACGTTTTACAGGGAGATGCATTGTGCGGGCGCGCGAGCGAACGAGCGAGTGAACGAACGGCGGTGGCGCGTGTGTGAATAGCGAGCACGTGCATTTCCCACAGAAAAGCAATGAGGCTTCGATGAGCGTTGCTTGCCGCGCATATACACACACACACACACACACACACACACACACAAACTCCGCAGCTGCACTTTGACGGTATATACGTTGTGTACGTGTGTGTATATGTAATACACGAGCAACCGTATTATGTATGTGTGCATGTGTGTATGTACACACGGGGAAATATTTGTATACGTGAGAGTTGCGTCGCGTTTACATGTCGCTAATATTCATGGATGGAAGAGCAAGCTAGTGTATGAGTGTGTATGTGTGTGTGTGAAAGAGAGAGAGAGAAAGAAAGAGAGAGAGAGAGAGAGAGAGAGAGTGGAGAGGCGTACATAACAGAGAAGAAAAAAATGAGAGTGAAAATCGAGAGAGATTGAGCGCCGAGGCTATACATAGAGAGGGAGTGAGAGAGAGAGAGAGAGAGAGAGAGTGAGAAAGTACGCTCCGTCCGGAATTATATATATATATATATATATATATACATGTATATACGACGCGTTTGGTTTTGAAAGCGATTTTCTACTAGTATTTTTATAAAATGGAAACTTGGCTTTTCATTGTTCAATCCCGTTATGTACTCGAAATTATTTTGCTCTATGCGATAATGAGATACGCGCTATTTTCCAAGTTTGCAAAAAGTTTTTGTGCTATTTTATATAACAATATAACCTGCTATATTGTTTAAATTACTAAAAATGTCTTCATCAACTTTCGACTAAAACGTAGTTTTGACTTCATTTCTTGATTACATTTCTTAAAGATAAAATCAGAAACTTAAACGGAATAAATATTACACTTAAAGTAAAAATATTTGTTAAAGCAGACGTAAGAAACGGGGAGGGGTAGACATAGGAGAAAGTACAAAAGGACAAGCCGAAAGAGGAATAAAGATACGGCTGGGGTACACGTGCAAAAGGAGAGGTAGAAGGGAGAAGAGCAGAAGAAAAAAAGAGAGAGAAGAGATGGAAAGAGCAAGGGCTAAAAGTGCAAAAGGGAGAACGAGAGAAAAGAGAGAGAGAAAGAGACAGAGAGAGAGACAGAGAGAGAGAGAGAGAGGAAGGGAAGGAAAGAGAAAACATGGGTAGTAGTCGAGCGCTACGGGGGTTCTTTCGCTTAGGCTTATGTGCTGCTTCACCGTTAATCCTTCGTACCTTTTTCACTAACTCGTCGAGTAAGAGAGAAAGAGAAAAAGAGAAAGAGAGAGAGAGAGGGGGGGGGGGGAATAAGCAAGTAAGAGCGACAGAAAGAGAGAGAGAGAGAGAGAGAGAAGCTTTGCTACTACCTTTATTAAATACCATTTTGCCAGCAATGCGGACACAAAAGTTCCGCAGTACCGTTAGCAAGGAGTTGCTCGACGTTCGTCGTGTGCGATGTTCCCCGCTTTCCTCTCCTCGATTTATATACACATCCAACCTACGCGAGAGAAAAACCTCGGCCGGCTTAACTGTGCAATGATCTCGAGCGTAAACGCAAATTACCCCTTCTGACTAATAATCTCAATAATATTCAGTCATACCGCACGATCGACCAAAACATTACCTTCTCAGTAATTGCTGCGTTTACATTGCTTGTCTCTCTCTTTTCAATTTTCTCCTACCGTTAAATAAGGTCGAACGCTTAAAGAAGAGAGAGAAAGAGAGAGAGAGAGAGAGAGAGAGAGAGAGAGAGAGAGAGAGGAAATCATAATTCGATAGATAAACAAAAATCTCGAATGCTAAATAAAAACGTTTCGTCGCGCAGTAATGAGGTACGACGAGCGCGAAAATTGAAACGATATAGCGCTCACTCGTACATATATATCGATCACAACTCGAGACGACCGACCGAGCGATAAAATTATAATTTTAACGGTGCGACGTCTGGCATTGTACGTACGTGCATATAAGCTGCCGCGTGTACCTGAGAAGGAGAGAGCACACTTCGGTACATACATGTAGACAAAGAGAGAGAGAGAGCGAGAGAGAAAGGGAGGGAGGGAGGGAGAGAGAAACGTACACATACACAGGGGCCGGAATGCAAGAGCGTGAAGTTGCGCCGTCGTCGACGCGGCCTTCCCAGGAAACGTTACCGTCTCTCTCTCTTTTTCTGTATGTATACGTGTCTACGGGTTGACACCCCATTCACATTCACGCGAGAGAGTGAAGGGAAAGCGAACGAGCGAGTAAACGAACGAACGAGTGAGCGAGCCGTTCACGGGAAAGAATTGCGGCTTGGATTGAGACAAGTTAATAGGGCATTATCATCTTGTTCCTTCGTCTAAACTCTTAACTTTCGAATTACGCTGGCTTTCGATTCTTATCTACTTTTTTACGTTTTTTTTTTCTTTTCGTTCCCCTTCCCTTTTTACTCTTTACCATTATTATACTATCGCATTAACTTTTCGCAATTTGCTTTTGATTATTCGAGAGTTGATTTTTCAATTGTCGATGTGCGTTTGTTTAACGTCGATAAAGGATATAACGTCTAGATAGTCCGATATTATTTCGTCGGTAAGTTGCACACGGTTTAACTACATGAAATTTGAGTAAGAGTATAAATGTAAAGTTATAAATCAGAATTATAGTAAGGATATGTATAGGTGTATTTAAATCTCGAGAGGATGTTATAATCGATCGGTTGCGATGTATTAAAGTAAAATATCGTGTAGAATACTTTAACAAAAATTACATACCCTTACGTAAATATTATGAAATTGTCTAATTTTTATTTTTTAAATTTTCTTTAGAAAGTACCAGAATTCCATTCCGAAATTCCGTGGCTTATAAAAATTTAAAAAAAAAAAGAAAAAGAGAGAGAAAAAAAGAAAATTAATGATCGTTAAACCGAAGCGTCAAAATAGAAATTACTCAACAATGCGTTTGAAAAACTAGCGTATCATTAAAGAACCACCATAAAATTCAATTTCCACTGTGAGTCGATAAAAAAAAAAACGAAAGTAAAAAAAGCAAGGGTTCGTCTCACATAGCTAACGTTCGATAAACTCTTGCTTTGCCAGGGCAATGCATCGAGTTGAAAATAAAAAGAGAAAGAAAAAGAGAGAGAGAGAGAGAGAGAGAGAGAGAGAGAGAGAGAGAGAGAGAGAGAGAGAGAGAGAGAGAGAGAGAGAGAGAGAATCAAACGAAAGAAAGCGGAGAGAAAAAAATCGAAGGAAGAAAGAAACTCGAACGAGGGGTCAGACTCGGAGCGAGCGACAAGCGTATAGTCCGAAAAGTCGCCATCTGTCCCGGGGCGTTGTATTTCATACGAACACTCGCAGACACTTATACGCGCGTAGATATTCACACAAACACACCCGTACATATATCCATACAGGAAAAGAGAGCAAAAGAGAGAAAAAGAGAAAGAGAAAGAGAAAGAGAGAGATAGAGAGAGAGAGAGCGCGAGATAGATAGATAGATAGATAGATAGATAGATGGATAGATATAATTTTTATTGTACAAAAATGGTGTACATGGAAAGTACAGTAAATTGACAGTAAATTAACAAATAAACATTAACAAAAACGAGAGAGCGCGCGCGCGCGAGAGAGAGAAAGAAAGAGAGAGAGAGAGAGAGAGAGAGAGAGGAGTATATTGTAACAACGCCTCTTTGCTTCTTGTTGCAGATGGACGCTAGCAGAAGCTTCCTCGTCTACCGGCGGGACTTGGAGTAGTGTTAGCTCGAAAACGTCGTCTGCTCCGCTAGCTGGAAAAGCTTAAGCCTCGGCCGAAGGAGAGAACCCGTGGAAGAAAAAGACAGAGAGCGAAATACGTACGAAGAAATAAGGGGGGAGGGTGTCTGTTTTTCCCCTTAGCCGTACGGTCAGTTGGCAGGCAGAGACAGGCACGTAGGTACCGAGCAGCCCGACAACATAAGAGCGGCGGGGGCGTCAAGGGCCCAAAGAGGCCCGGGGCAGATCATTGCCGCGCGCGGCGATGGTGGCAGCTGCCACTGCCACTGTCAGCGCCACTGCTGCTAGCGTTAGCGTGGTGGCAATGCAGGACCGCCAGGACGTAACTTCGCAGTTCAATCACCAGGTATATTACATGCCTCGACGATTACGGGAAGACGCTGCTCATGCTGCGTCTTTTCTATGTATTTATTTTCCTTTTTTCTTTTTCTTCTTTCTTTTTTTTTTTTTTTTTTTTTTAGTTATTTTGCTTTTTATTCTCTATACACTATTACGAGCTTTAAAGCATTTTCAAAGTACACGTAGAAACGTTACCGACGATATATAAGACGAGAGTTTCGAGGAAAATTTTTATGTCCAAAGAAAAAAAAAATGATAATTACTTACTTCGAGGAATTTAGAGAGTACAAGTAGTGTCGTAATTATTGTTATATAAAGTGAGTTTCAACTTTAAAATTATTAGCTGGTGGGAAAGAACTTTTTGTTGTCTTTAAAGTTTAGCAACGAAAAAGAAAAACTGGTAGTTGTCAGGAAAGCTAGCGAGAACGCAATGCTCCTGTATAATTTCCTGTTATCGTGGATATTTTAACTTAACTTTTGAAAATAAAATAAAAAATAATTTATGAAGAGCTTTAAAAAATAATGCGCGATAAAGTTTTTATTATTAAAGTATTTAAAAAAATCATATATTTAGTGAACAATATTAACTTTTTTTTTTCAATAATTATTCTTAATTGTATCAATTATTTACGAGATAAATATTAATATAATATAAGCTATTCGGCTAAAATGTATTAGAAAAATCAGTTATCAATACATAAAAATGAATGATGTAATAAAATAATCAAAAAAAAAAAAAAAATCAATCTCTATAATAATAGCTGAACCAGACGAATTGTTAAACACAATCGAACAAATTACAATATTCATATCACACGTTGATATTTTCATGAATTGGATTACACTGTACTAAAATAAAACGTAATCAACCTGAAGTATTCCGAAAATGAGAAAACGAAAATGAAAAAAAAAAAAAAAAGAATCGAATAAACGAAAAAACAACACGAGCTATGAACGTGATAGGATTATAAAAAGCAACGATATATAATCAATGGTTAACGGTTACAGATGCAAAGTCAACACGCGATGGCGCACCAAACGTACAACACGATGGGTTACAACCAACGGAGCCCGATGACGGGTATGGCCCCGATGGGTATGAACAATTACGGTAGCATGGGCTCGGTAAGCCCGATGATGTCCTCCATGAACTCGATGAATTCGATGAGCGGTATGGGAAACGTTAATCCAATGAACCACATGATGATGGGTGGTGGTGTCGGCAACATGAGCGGCATGACGGGAATGTCACCTATGAACCCCATGAGCAACATGAGCAACGTGGGAATGATGAACAGTGCCATGAGCACCGCTGGTGTTCCCATGAGCAAAATGACCATGCAGGTGAGTTTTTACAAGATTTTTCACTTCTTTTTTTTTTTTCGTCACAAATCTTATACGACGACTGGTTTTGAGTCGAGGTAGAATTTTTTCATTTTCAAATTACATTTTCATTTTCATTAATGATTGCATTTCTTTTCGATCGCTTTGAAAAGCCTTTATTCGGTTATTAAGTGCTAATAGATTGTTTTCTTCTTAATTATTTTATTCGAAACTAAGTAAAAAAAAAATAAATCTCGTTTATTTTTATTGTAAATAATCTGTTTTTCTCTTTTATAAAATACACATATATTTCAACTACTTAATGTAAGCACGAAATATATTGAAGTAACAAATTTTCTAAATTCGTTGCACAAACATTTAGCGTTTCGATGCCTTAGAAAACAATATTTTTAAGTCCAATTAAGCATATAATTTAAAACGATGATGATTTTTAAAGAATACCCCAAGATAAAGAGAATTATAATATATTAATGAGAGACGAAAAATTATTTATAATTAATTTTATGTAAGTCGACCGATCATAGTTTTTCAGACGTCGATCTATGTATTTTCAAGATTCTACTTTTGACTCTTTACGCAGCAAATCACTCTAATATGTAAAATATTCTCGAGTAGTCTAATTTTGTCTACAAGGTTTAATTCTGTCGTAACCGCGGTGTGAAGATTCTACGTCATCTTCGTAAACTTGAGCTTCGTAAGCAAAAACAATAAGCGGTTTTATTGCTGTATTGAACACATATAATGATTTTGGTTTAAATATTACAAATATATTATAACATATTTTAAATACCAGAACTATTTTTGTATTTTGTTTGATTATTAACTATAATAGTGCACAAATAGATTAAATCAATAGTAAATATTTTAATTTCACGTTACATTGATTTTAAATAATGCAATATTATAGTTTCAAAAGTATGATAAAAATAATGATTTTTTAAATGCATATTTCCGATAGATTCCATTAGAAAAATATTATTCGTTAAATAAATAACAAGAATAACTATATTTAGCAAACGCATTATATGTTATAATTTCATATTATTTCACAAAAAAGTTACCGTCTACCGTAACTTTAAATTTTAAACAATCTAGTAGCTGCATAGAAATGTTTTCATCCCTTATCGTAACACCACGAATAGTTACTCAGTTCTGTAGTTCTTTACGATGTCTTCTTCGCAATAACCGTAAAAGTCATAATCATCTAAATTGGGAAATCCGAAAACCAAACGAAAAATCTACCGACAAAAAAAAAAATTAGCTTCTCCCCAGGTGCGAAGAGAAAAAAAGTAAATAAATAAAACCAAAATAGTCAAAAATTACGTTACAGCAGCAGTCGCAGCAGGCGTACGCGAGGCGAATGGCTCCCTATCCGAATCCAGCAATGCACGTCGCGCAGAAGAGAATGCAACAGCCCCAACAGCAGGTCCCCTACGGTGCCGGGACCCCAACGGCGGCTATGGCTCACGCCGGTTACGGCGCCATGCCCACGACCCAACAGTATCCCAACGGCTACGCGGCCGCAAGGCCCAACGCCTTCCAGGCCCAGCAGCAGCAGCAGCAACAACAACAACAACAGCAGCAGCAACACCAACTGCAACAACAGCAACAATACCAGCAGCATCAGGCGTCGATGCAACAGCCAATGAATCCAGCTGCCATGTCTGCGATGGGTTACTCCGCGGGCGCGACCTCGGCGATGATGCGTGGGGCCAGCTCGGTCAGGCAGCAACAGCAGCAGCAACAGCAACAGCCGCCCCAGACGATGGCACCGGGCTACGGCGGCGTGCCCAATCAGGCTAGTCAATACTACGGGAGCCAACCGTCGGCGGTAGGCCCGAACGGTGGAAACATCAACGTCAATGTCAACGTCAACGTCATGCATCCGCATCACCACAGCGCGGTGCAGCAGCAACAGCAGCAACAGCAGCAGCAGCAGCAACAACAGCAGCAGCAGCAGCAACAGCCGGTAGTCGTGCCCCAAGGCAATCCAAGCGCGATGGCCGCGGCGCAGTATCACACGAGCCATCAGTCGCAACCGCAGCCTGGCAATCCTGGCGTTTACGGTCAAAGCGCATCGCTGTACGGCGTAAACAACGGCCAGTATCAGCAGGACAACTCGCCTATGAGATCGGCAGCGGGTGTTCAGGGCACCGGGAATATGAGCTATCAGCACAGTCCGATTCCTGGTAATCCAACGCCACCTCTTACGCCGGCCTCTAATATTCCTCCTTACGTCAGTCCAAACGCGGACGGAAAGCACGGCTTCAACGACATAAAGCCTATGATTCCAAGTGAGTAGCTATTTTTCTATATTTAATGGTTTGTTGTTTTTTTTTTTTTTTTTTTTTTTTTTTTTTGTAAACGTTTAATACTTATCTGTCGGTTCTATAAATTTTGTTTAAGACCACTTTCGGTGAACCTGAGGGAAAGTTAATAACTCGGATTAAGCGATAAATAAATAGAACTATAAATCATACTTTCCCGAAGGTCATTAGAACAAAAACGAAGAGGATTCGCATTGAACTGTTTTTTTATGGGGGTGTTATAAACGACGATCGTTTCCGCGCTACCTGACGGCATTTTTAGAAAAATTTTAGGGCTATAAAGTTTCTATTGAAAAAGACGAATATGAAAATTTCTTGACAGTTTTAAAGCCATAGGTTTTCCCCTCGCAAGATATTTTAAGAATTTTGGTGGTTATATTTAAGGTTTGCGTTGCACGTGGGCTCGGTTCTTAAAAAAGATTTTTCTCTGGAATTTCTGTTTGAGGGTGACTTCTGGGCTCATAGAATTTAAAAATAATGACGCACTTTCTTTTTCCTTTTATCATTCGCAGTTCAATAAACTTGTTAAATATTTTGAAATTCAACATTTTTCTTGAATTTCTGCAATATAAGCTTATTTAAACAACTATATTATAACGAGTTTTTGGTTTGTTTTCCAAATTTTTTATAGAAGAAGAAGAATTAAGATTAACATTCCCCGTGAGAGATGGCATGATTCTTGCGCCGTTCCGTCTGGAACACAACCTGGCTGTGAGCAATCACGTATTCCAACTGAAGCCAACCGTACACGAAACGTTGATGATGCGACCGGACCTCGAGCTGGAACTCAAGTGCTTCCATCACGAGGACAGACAGAGGTATACGAATTGGCCGCAGAGTGTCCAAATATCGGTCAACGCGACGCCCCTCATAATCGACAGAGGGGAGAATAAGTCGACTCACAAACCCTTATATCTCAAGGACATTTGTCAAGCCGGTCGCAACACTATCCAGATTACCGTATCGGCTTGTTGTTGTGTGAGTATACTCAATTAATAAGTATTAACGACCTTCTCAATGCTCGTTTTTCTCCAACTTTAGTGTTGGGATTTTTCCCGAATTATTTATTCGAAATACCGTGGAATTTTACATTTTTAGAAATTGCTTAGCTATAATCTTTATTAAAATTGTTACTAAGCTACATTGTAATCTCACAATTTACGTTCACGTTACGGAATTGTAAAACACCGGGGAATCAATCGCAAAATTTGAAGATCGATTACGTTCACCTGTACGGTATTCTATGGTACGATTGAAAATTAAATTCAAACAATTTCGGCGAAGAGTAAAACATCGAGTATAAATATAAACGAAAAAATTCCGAGAAAAATCTCAGTCATCAAAGCAACAAATATACGTATAATTTTTACTGTGCATCGACAACGCAAAACCCTCGATAAAAATATATATGTATACATAAGATAATAAAAAAAATAAAACATAACGAAACCATATATATATATATATACATATATGATTTCGATTTGTTTTATTTATTTTATCTTTATTTATCTCTATTATTTATCTCTATTTTTGTCTCTCCAGTCACACCTATTCGTCCTACAATTGGTCCATCGGCCGAGCGTGCAAAGCGTATTGCAGGGACTCTTGCGTAAGCGGCTTCTCACCGCGGAACATGGCGTAACTAAGATAAAGAGAAATTTCAACAGTACACTTTCCAACAACGGAATCCCAACGGAAAAGGATGTCGTTGAGCAGACGTCGATAAAAGTAAGTTTAAAATAAATCGAATATTCTTTACTTTTTTTATTTACTTTCAGTTTTTTTATTTTATTTTATTTTTTTTTTTCTTGTCGAAAGAAGTACGGATAAAGTTTGTACTTTTAAATTCGAACTTTCAAAACTACTGTTGAATTTTTGCGTTAAATTTACGTACCCATTAGAAAGTTTATTTATGTGTTTGAAAATGCACGTTGTAAAGTAACGTCAAGATTTAAATCAACACTAAAATTCTTCCAGGTGTCACTTAAATGCCCTATAACGTTTAAACGAATCACACTACCGGCAAGAGGCCAAGATTGCAAACACATACAGTGCTTCGATCTGGAATCGTATTTGCAACTCAATTGCGAGCGGGGAAATTGGAGGTGTCCAGTGTGCACGTGAGTAGACTTTACTTGTATCATTGCGTAAACGTTAAAATTTTTCGAAATGTAGTCTAGAATTATTTTTCCAACAAAATCATAAAAAACGTTACGTTTGGCAATTTTTTTTTTGTTGCATTTTTAAAAGATATAAACATTTTTTTGGTCGCGATTTAATTTTACAAAAATTATACGGCACTGTCTTAACCAACGTGAACGTTTTTTCTCACCAGTAAACCAGCGCAATTGGAGGGTCTCGAGGTCGACCAGTACATGTGGGGCATCCTAAACAACACCAATTCACCGGACGTGGACGAAGTGACGATAGACTCGTCGGCGAACTGGAAGCCGAAAAAGTCCGAGGAGGACAGCGAGTGCAAAAGAATGACGAAAGCTATGTCACCGGGCAGCATGAACATGCCGACGATGAATAGCTGGATGGATGCGAATCAAGCGATGAGTCCGTACATGCCACCCGACATGAACAGCATAGTCAGCGGCTCGATGATGAACGGTTCGACGTCGTCTCAGCAGCAGCAACAGCAGCAACAGCAGCCCCAAGGGGCGTACGGAGCTCAGGGTCCGGCGGGGGCGCATCGAAACCCAGGCACGCCGTCCTCGACTTCCGTCTCTCAGCCCAACAGCGTCAACTCGACGAGCATGAGCACCGGTGGTCTTGGCAACCCCGGTGACATGTCGGCTTTGGGTGGCAATCCTGGACAAAACGATTATCCAGGCACGGGACCATTGTCGCATCTCAACGACCACACCAACTCGCTCGATCATCTCAACGCCATTGACAAATCTTTGGGAGATCAGGTAATTTCAATTTTATAATTTAAATAGTTTTATAATATTCTCGTTGAAATGGAAAAACAAAGAATTTTATAAACCAGTTTGAGTCAGTGAAGCATTAACGTCGTGTTGCAAATATATTCGCATTAATGAGAAATAATAATAAATTAAAATATCCTATAAAAACGGGATTAAGAGAAGCCGTCGTTAGAAAATTTCATCGAATTATGAAGCTGTCCGTGCCTCATGCGCTCCGCGCAATCGAGAATAACCGAAATATAATAATAGGCCTCGAACGTTTAGAACGCGTTCGCGCGCGCGCGCGTGTGTGTGTGTGTGTGTGTACGAGAGTGTTGGACTTTTCTAAAAATGTAACGTCGCGCTCTCTTGCAGATGCCCCACACGCCGCACACGCCTCATACGCCGGGTGGCGGCGGCGGCGGAAATAGCGGCCCACCGAGCGTCGCGCCCTCCGTATCTCAAGACACGAGCGGCAACAATCTCAATACGTCGACGGGCAGCGGTGTGCCCGGCGTTACCGATACCTCCGACATCATTGCTTCCGACTTGAGCTTTGACCCCGCGGCGGTCATCGATGGCGACGCCGGACAAGAGGCCCTCAACGTAAGTTCCCACTCTCTATATTATTGTGCTCGATATTGTAAGACTTCTTTGCTCATTGCGATGGTTTATGTCTTCGTTAATTTTTAAAATATGAAGTATAATTATAATTAATGAAATGAAATTTTATTTTTACAGCTCTTGCCGGACAACGTAGTCGATCCAATGGAACTTCTTTCATATTTGGATCCGCCAGATCTAAACACGCCACCGAGTAGCGGCGCCAGCAGCGGAAATCCGCCGTCGAACGACGACATACTCGCCCTCTTCGAATAAATTTTATGCGACTACGAGGCGCCGAGATAAAGAGAAAAATCAGAGAATCGCGATAATCTCAAACAAGGAAAGAGAATAAGCGCTCTCTTCAACGCTGCTGCAAGACACAGATGATAAAACAACGGCGCGCAACGCGTCACGAAAACGCGTCGCGCTGTCGAAACGAAGCGATTTCTTCACACAAGGGCATCATTAAACGTTAAATAGTCCGAAGGTCTCGACTTACCGCATCGAACGCGATCGCGGACGAGACAAAGCGAAATATGAAAGAGATATAGAGAAAGAGGGGAAGGGTCTTTAGTCGACTAAAATTGAATCTTGAATTTTTTCCAAATGTTCCTAATACAAGAGGCGATATAAATCAATGTTAATGTCAACTATATACCGCGTGGGCGCGACTTCAAACGCAAAGTGAATAAAACTTGAACGCGCGCCTTCCTTGTGAAACGTGGAGTTATAAAACATTAGCGCGAAATAATGAAACGAACGATTATTCGAAGGAAAAATTGTCGGGATAAGCGGCGAACGAAAATAAAATTTAAACGAAATGAATAAAGAGTAACGAGCAATAAATAATTAAAAATTCTAATGGACGATTAAATGAAATAAAAAATTAAAAGAAAGTTTAACTTAAGTAGAATAAGTTGAGCAACAACCATTTAAAGCTCGCTCTCTTAGCTCTGTATTTATACGTGTACGCGCACGTCGTATAAATCGACGATTCCGACAATTTTATTTCCGCGTGTGTAACGCGAGGGTAAAGTAGTGAGCGCGCTTTAATGACGCCTCGCTTCTTCCCTCCCATATTAATGGTACAAAACGACATTAGCTCTAATTGCATAAGATAATAAGATTCCTATATGCGACGAAATGAAACGAGTTGAGAGAAAATAAATGAAAATAGGAAGAAGAAAATAAAAGTATAAAAAAAAAAGAAAAAACAAAAAAAAAAAATAATAAAATAAAATAAAAGAATTAAATAAAAAAGAAACAAACAAACGTAAGTTAAAGAGAATAAAACATGTATAAGATCAGACGCAGTCGCTTGCGCCGTTCATACGTATATTAGAGAACAATAGTAGTCAGTGTCACTGCTTCTATAAATGCAAAAGTCTATATACTATTGGAGGCATGGAAGAAGGGGGAATATAGGGTGTTGCAGTACATATGTGTACGTGCTGTATTTATAGTCGAAGTACGACAGCATTGGTGGGAGCTTTCAGGGATCCAGTCGAGTTGTATCTCTCGCGTGAGAGTTTAGAAGCTTTTGGATACGAGGCGAATTTTCACGTGCGACGATATAGTTTATTGCCGTAAAATTTAAGCAACGATTTGCTTTTTCTTCGTTTATTCTTTTATTACTTTTTTTTTTCTCCTTTTTTTTTTTTGCTATTTTTCTTTTAACATTTTATTTTTAAATTCGTATATAAGGTATGCACGAGAGAGGTTGAGTAATTTGCATGAATTTTTTTTTTTATTTTTTGTATATTTTTCAAGAAGCCAAGTGATTATAAGATGTTTGATACTTTCTATTTGTCGTTAAGAGTTTTATAAATTATAAGATATTATGTTTTTACTGATGAAATAATAAAAATTGAGCATTGAAAATCATTGATCTTTCAAAAGAAAAAAAAAAAAAAGATATCGATGATTCGTGCGAGATGAAAAAAAAAAAAAAAAAAAAAAGAAAAAAAGAAAAAAAAGCTTTTAAAGTCCTGAAAAACGCTGGACGTTTTTGCGCGTGTATGATTCTCGAAATTTTTGCGAACGATTTGACAAATATATATATGACGTGTTGATTGAATTTTAAATTGCATTCCCTCGATTAACGATCACTTTTTGTAAGAGAGAGAGAGAGAGAAAGAGAGAGAGCGCGTGTGTGTATGTATACGTGTGTACGTGTGTACACGTGTACACGAAAGTAAAAAAAGTGTCGGTAAAAACACGATTTCAAAAGTTTCTTCTCTCACCAATTTCCCGAATCGATGCGAAAAATCGGGAAAAAAAGCAAAAGATCCTTGAAAGCTCATCCGTGCGTTCGCGGCGATATGCGCATATGGTTTACGTAAAGTAAGTCTATATTAGCGAAATAAAAATCATACTAATTATAATAATAATAATAATAATAATAATAATAAAAATAATAATAATAATAATAATAATAATAATAGAAATAATAATAATATTAATAATAATAATAATAATAATAGAAATAATAATAATATTAATAATAATAATAATAATGGAGAATAATAATTATAATAATAAAATTAAGAGAAAAAATCATGCGAAGTAAAAAGAAAGGTCGGAGATGCAGCACTTGTCGCGCGCGACGCGAATTACGTAAGCCAAATATAAAACGAAGACGCGTTACGCCAGCGTACGTTCGTATTTTCAATTCTTAAGGAGTGAATAAAAAAGAAAAAAATTAACGGTCTGCTAGATAATAGAAAATATAACAGGGGGAGAAGAAAATCGTGTGTATATCTCGCGCGAGTTTAACACTGCCACTGTGTCATTGTGAAACTTGACTTACAGTGTTATATCTTTGAAGAAAGACAAAAATAAGTAAAACAAAAAAGAAAAAAAAAAAAAAAGAAAAAAGAAAAAAAAATTATATATAAAATAAAAGAAGAATAAATGAAACCATTTATACACATACAGATACACTGACAGATACACAATCTTAACACTTGCATATTTACACTAAAATAAACACATAAACCTGCTTAGCCTAGTTAGATGTGCAGGTTATTAAAGAAAGAAAAATGAATAAAAACAATTAATTAAACTCTAATTTATAAATAAATAATTAAATAAATAAAATGAAAATAAGCGAGAAGCGTCTCACGATTAAGGCAGATTAAAAAAGGCAGACGTACTCGAATTAGTTGATCATTTCACTCTCTCTCCACAAGTATAAAAGAGTCAAAGAAACGCGTAACGATGAGTAAAACGAAGCCTGAACAAACAAGGCCTTTTAAATAAAAAGAATGTCGCGATGGCGATGATTATCTTTCATCTGTTTTATTTTATTATATTTTATTTTATTGTATTTTGAGTTTCTTTCTCTTTAAAAAAAAAGCAAAAAAAAGCAAAAAAAAAAAAAAAAACTAATAAAAATCGAAAATTTCAGTAGCTACTCATCCTGGCGCGTTTCTCTCAGGCTTTTAAAGGAGTTTCTTAGATACTACGTATATGCAAATTTTATAAAAAATTGTGTGTACATAAAGAAAATTATACGTGATAAACAATGTCATATACAATGCGAAAGCGCGAAAGAAAAGGGAAATCATGTACGTGTAGATGTATTGTTATAATGAAAATGAAAATCCATGCAAAAATACTTATTATAGCAACAGATATGCCTCCGATCGAGTTTCTATTGACGCAAATAGAAAAAGTAACACAAACGATGTTACTTTAGTAACGTGTACCTAGTTTAAGCAAAAGTATTGTAAATATTAATTATTTGTACATATGAAAAATTACATAAATAATATTAAAAAAGTGTCAGCTATAAGTTTATCGATCAGAAAAATTAGTGTTACTGTCCTTATAAATTTTATTTCCGTTTATTTGTATTATCAAATTACTTATATATATATTCAAATGCATACTATATATTATATATGGCTATGACAGATAGAAGAAAATTTCCTTCAATAATTTTTAAATAAATTGTCTTTGACTACACTTTCAATTTGATCAATTTATCTCAGTCTGTAAAGTCACATTTATTTAAAAAATTAAAGTACATTTATTAATATTGATAAATTCACAGGGACATTTACAAAACAACAAAATCCTCAATGAATTATATTAATAAATTATCATTCTCTGATAGTAAATTATAGAAGTGAACTTAATCTATGAATAAACCCTTAAAATGTATTTATAATGTAGTTATTTACATAAATTCATAAGAACGAAACCGCCATATAAATATCCCTTAAATTATATAACGTTATTAAGTTCTTATATTTTTGGTTTTTTTTTTTTTTTTCATACCGAAGTAATTTTATTCATACGCACAGTGACTTGAACAATTAAACACTTTGTTACTTAAAGAGCATGCATTATTTATTTTCTTTTTTATATTTTTTTTTTTTTTTTTTACTAATTAATTTTAATTAAATTAATATTATTTAAAAAAAAAATAATAAATAAATAAATTAATATATATTTTTTTTTACACATTATAGCTCAACTATAATGAATTCGTGCGAAATTTAACAATAAAAATGTTTGATAGCCGTATTCGAATTGTAAGTTTTTACAATGGTACATTCATTGATACTTTTCTATACTATCGCCTTTAAAAGTTTATTATCGCATGAAGTTTACACCATAAATCGTCCTTTAATCAATTCTCAGAATATTTCTCGGCTGCGATTCTAAGAATTCGCGCAACCTCACGCCGCATCAAAACATTCGCGCGGTCCCTTTAAATTTTATCGAATGAATAGCTCAGTTTCTTTAATTTTTTTTTTTTTTTTTTCAAATTAATAAAATTTTACAAATTTCTTATTTTATAATGATTTTTAAATTACTTACATAAACAATATGATTCACAACCCTTAAATATATAATACTATAAATAATTAAAAGGAAATATTAAACGTATTATTTGAAGTTTTATTTTACTTCTTTGATAATATGGTCTATATTATTTTTTTTTTATCAGCGCTTGACTTTAATCCATGTTATTATAATAAGCTTAAACAATTATAACTACTTTTTTATATGAGTTTGGTTAATATTTGAAAATAAAATTAATTGATTTTGCATGAAATTTATTTTCATATTGCTTATTCTCTAAAATATGGTTTTTTATTGAATGCATATGTTTTTTTGAAAATAATTATTTAAAGGTACATTAAATTGAATTTTATGTTAGACTTTTTTTATAAAATTATGTAATAAGATAATTTTATTACCACTTGATAATATAATATTCACAAAATAATTTTCTTGATTTAATGCCGATAATATAAATAGCTTGTCTGTACTTATTTAATGTCGATAAGACAGTTTCCCTGCACTCATATAATTTAAGATTTTAGTAAATTTATAGGTTATATTATGATTTACCTTGAAAGTTTGAGTAAATAAAGTATAAATTTTAAATAAAAAGTTATATACTCTAAAATAATAAACTATTAAATTAAAATGACGGTAATGTTTGGAAAAGAAGCCATTAAATTAATCAATGAATTGGATCAATCACAAGATATAAAGCCATTTAATGTAAATATTGTTTCTAATTTGGTTTTTATACATAATAAATAAATATATTATGCTTATAATTTATTAGGAAGCAGTATTTCGACAAGTTTTGGAAGAAATTCAATCATTATATGAAGAAAATTCAAAAGATGTGTATGTAATTATAGAACTGAGATTGTAATTGAAATAATAGATTATTGCTATATATTTTAATTTTTTAGAAATACGTTGAATGAAAGTAATCCGACACCAAAAAGTACTCTTTTAATTAGACATTATGCTATGAATAGAAATAAGCGTTGTTTATTAACATATCTTTATCACAGAATGCAAAGGTTAAGGCAAGCAAGGTGGGAATTAGGAAGTATTCTACCTCCAGAGATTAGTGGTAATTTATTAAATTCTGAAATTCAATGGTTTCATAACTATAATAAAATATTAGCTACATACATGAAATCAATTGGTGAAGATGGTTTGAATATTATGAATGATACACAACCACCAAAATCACTGTTTGTAGAAGTATGTTGACTTGTATAAGATAAGTTTAAAATATACATAGTATATTATGAAAATAATATAAATATCTTAAATTGTACATAGGTGCGATGTATACAAGATTATGGTAAATTTGAATTTGATGATGGACAGGTTGTTAATTTAAAACAAAATACCTATCATTTATTACCGAGGGATCAATGTGAAACATTGATTAGACAAGGAATTCTTGAACATGTGTCATCGTAAAGAAAATATGAAATTTATATAAGAAATAGTTTTTATACTTATTCAATTATATTTTTATACGATAATATTTTATGAAAAATTATAAATAAAATATACTTATAATTATAAAAATTATAATTTTAACTTTAATAAATTTTTTTATACCACTTTAGACCTAATAACTACTTGATTTTATTAATAACATTTGTTATATGATACTATTTTTATGAATTCATTATTCTGATTTTAAATTTATATATATTATTTTATAAAATTATATAATCATACAACCATGATGAATTTTATTAACATAAATGACTAATTGGAATAATTTCAAATAATAATTACTTATAATTAAATTTAAAAATATTTTTTTATGAATTCAATTATTTTTGAAATCAAAGAAAGAAATTTTTGAAAAGAAATAATTACTTTTCAACACTATATGAATATCTAATAATGAGTGGTTATGTGATTAAAATTTATCAACAAAATATTTTTTATATAAATGTGGAAAAAATTATTTTCATTGTAATATAATTATTTTAAATTAAAATAAAAACTATGCAGAATTAAAATAAGAATTATAAATATACAAGGAAAGTTTCAAGAAGATTGCATTCCATTATAGAATAAAAAAATTTTACTCAAACTCACCACAGGACAGAGGTCCAGGAGGGTAATAAATATTGAAGAGCTTGAATAAAAAAGGTTCTCACATTCCTTCAACTTCTATAGATTGCTAATTGTTAAAGATATATAATAAATTAGATTATTAAGATGCATTGTACTAAACAAATTAAGAATAAAAAATATATATCATACAATTATATCGAATTATTTAACCTGATAAGGTAACACATTTACTCAAATAAAGTCTTTTCTTCATCTTCATTAATATATAGTTAAAATATTTTTGGTAATTTTTTATTCAAATTAATTGTCGAACTTACTCTTTTTATACTTTCTTTCATTATTCGTTTTTTCAGAGAAAATCTCAAAAGCGGAAGTGTTTTTTAAATTTCAGTTGTACGTCATTAAATCTTTAACAATCAAGAAAAGTTTAAAAAAAGAGCGTGTAAAAAAACCCATGTATCACTCGTATGCTCTAGTGTTTAGGCGCCTTTATTCTTGAAAATTTCAGCGTACGCCGCTAGAGGTTTGAAAGTCGAGATCATAATAGGTGGTATACTGGTGTTATAAGAGTCTGGTGATCAGTCGCGATCGAAATTACACGCAAGTAACAGTTTACGAGCGAAGAGCCAAGATTGCTCTTTGGTTTTCGTCAGTTCTGTTACAAAGGGAATGAAATTCGTTACGGATTGTGAAGTTTATTTGGATAATAAATACAAAAGATTTTTAAAAAATTCACTTGTTTTATTGAAAAAGTAATCATATTATTGTTATTTTTTTGTTGAGAAAGTGATTAAATTTTGTTTTTTTTTAAAACTGTATTTATCTTAACTTTCAAAGCAAGTTTTATTGAAGAATTTAGTTTTATATCTATAAAATTCTGTGTCATTAATTACCAAAGATTTAGTGATTATTTACTTAAAATTTAGTAAGAATAGAATTTTTGGTGAATATTGTCACTAACAAAATGTGGAAGCAGTCGGACCAAGAATTTACTCAATGCTTCCATGGCATTAACAAAAACTGTATGGATTCAACTACTGGAGATTCTGGATTTTTATCGAGTTATAACTCTACAAGCTATAGTAGCAGTTCAGAACTTTTTTCGAATTCCATGTTAGAAGATCCTCGATTGATTTCTGTTCCATCAATGAAAACCACTGATAGTGGGGCTGATTTTGCACTAAGTGACAGTTTTAATCAGTTGTCACTAAAACAGATATCGTTGAATGCACTAAATTCTGATACACAACCTATCGATACTGATTCTGGAAATATATCTATGACAATGAATACTGAAAATGACAAAGAAAGTTGTCAGCAAGAACCATGGCAATTATACTTTAGACAAAATGATGATGGAGATACGTAAGTACTTATATTACCTATTAAGTATCAAAATTTGCTTGCCGGATATTAATTTTCAGATTTTTTCTTTAATTAAAATTGCAAAAACACTGTATATTACAGTACATTTTATAAAATTTTGAGCAATAATTATTTTTATAAAAATGAGTAAAATTCAATTTAAAAATATCTAATAATAAAATGTTTCTACTCTTAAATTTTTTTATATAGAATATTTTAAATTCAAAAATAAAATGTTTGTTTTTATTTTTGTTAGGCTTTTATATACTGCAATTATTCAAGGCTATTTTGAAGCTACTTTGAGTTTAATTAACATGGCACCACATTCGTGTCTCCTGGATATTTTAAATAACAATGCACAAACAGCTCTGCATTTAGCAGTAATTACTAAACAACCAAAAATTGTAAGAAGGCTTGTACTTGCTGGAGCAGACCTGACTATTAGAAATCATCAAGGCAATACAGCTCTTCATTTAGCATGTATTTCTGGTGATTTGGACTGTGCTACAGCTTTAACAGAGCCTATTACATCACTTGAAGCAAATTTATTGTCGGGAAATTGTCCATCAATCCCTCAAAATTTGGAGCAGAGAAATTATAATGGTGAGTAAAAATTATTTATTAAAGATAAAATTATTATTACAAGAATTATTTTTATTATAAAGTATAAAAGTATAAATTTTCATAATTAATGTATTAATGAAAAATTTAATAATTGATTGAGAAACGAATTTTTATGTTAAATATTTAATTAGTTTTTATACATTCAGTTTTGATTGAAAATTTCAAAAATTAAATTAACGATTTATAACGGGAATTTTCAAATTATGTTTCTTATGTGGTAATATTACTATGCATTGCAAAAGATAAACTTTTTTATTGTGTAAATATGAGTACGTGACGAATTAGAAAACATAATTGTCAATGGATATTTAAATTCAATTGGTATGATGAAAGGACAAGTGTCAATTTCTTTTTTGGTTTTTCCATTTGTTCATTTCTTTATTATAGAAATATCCTCGAGTGAAATCGAAATTCGGGTAATCCCGAGCATAAACGTAACGCTACAGCTGCGGTATCTTGACCTACAAAGACTTTCATTAAAAAAAAAAAAAAAAGAAATACACAGAGTTCCACCATTAATCGACTGTTGTGCAAATTCAATGCTATGATAAATTAAACTGTGGGCATCATTTAATTCAGTGCACAATAACGATCTTTTTTATAAAAAAGATCGTTATTGTGCACTGAATTAAATCATTATTCAAAGCTTTGATATAGATATATTTTTATTACGAAAAAAATTAGATAAGAATTTATTGCTTAATTTTTCATAAAGAAGACATCCGATTGTAAAAACTAGATATTAGTATCTTCGTTTAATCAATAAAAATTTTTAATTGCATAGTTGATTTATCTTATCGACATGATGCAATGCAGCCGAAAAAGAATGTTTTATCAAACTTCTTTTTACGAAACAAAAGTAAATAAAACAAATTTGATCCTCACGCTCTCTAGCAAAATCTAATTTTTTCCTCCAGTCTTTTTAATTCAGCGAAAAAGTCGCCAAACCTCGATTTGATATAATGTGACGCCACTGATCAACTGCAAAACATTATATCTATCGGATTATTCATCAAAGGAAAAAATAGTACGCAGACGCGCATCAATCACCCAAACGCGTCACGACAATGCGTTATTCAACAACAGTTTTTTTACGCTGTTCTAATACATATACAGGGATTGCGGTAGTTCCCGACGGAATGGAAAGTCGATGGTCGCAGTTGGTTTTGATAAATGCATGCACACGCAATCTTTTTCTTTATTCGATAAACACTTCTACAGTGTATCCGGAAATACACATATTAAGCGAAATTCTTATTTAAAGACGTTCTCTCATCTTTGCATATCGCGTTTCTTTTTTATTTTTATACTTTTATAAAATTTTCGGTTGGTTATAAACGTTTCTCGTGTATTCAACGAAACAGTGACTTCATAGCCTTAGAAATTATTTGTTTAGCCGATATATTTCAAAAAATATAAAAAGAATTTAGAAGAGTAAAGTTGAGAGAATAATTTAAGTCTCTGTATTAAAATACGAATTTCGTTTTTTTTTTTTTTTTTTTTTTTTTTTTTTTCTAATCAAAAAATGTATAATTTCATTGTATTAAACTATCATATACAATTGTATTAGTTACGACGCAACAATGACTTTACTAAAATTCGTTATTTTTTCTACAAATTTTTTATTTTACATACATTTGAGAGAAAATGCATCCTCTTAATACTTTTAACGTCGATTACATTCTGAAAATTTGCGCTGTCTTTTCCGTTCGGCAGAAGCGAGCTTTCGATACAAGTGCTTGACGCACGGAGACATGCAACGCCATCGTTTACCGGCTTCGCGAGCAACGTCGGTCACGCGTCTCTTGGGTTGCTTGCAGTACATACTGAGGAAGAATATGATGAAGGGATTGCGCGAACGAGGCTGTTTTCGTATACATGCACGTCTTTTTCCGAGTTTTACGGGACACGTCGGTTTCCTTTGCTTTGGCTCGCAGCAATTTTTCGTCGATTGAGGGCATTTATTTTCCGCGCATTTTTTTGGATCGCAACCACACTTTTTTTTATCGCAACCGCAGTTGCAGCTGCAGCTTGATTTTTCGTCACTTTTTTTGCGACTGAAAAAGCCATCCATTGCTTCCGGTATTGCATTGTAATATTTCAACTTACATCTTTAAAATTAGTAATTTGAATTACATATATATTTGAATGTCAAGAATTTACGGGTTTTTTTTTTTTTTTTTTGTAACTAGAGCGTCTTTATGAATGAAGAATGTTAATATGTATAATGAGACGTGAATGTGTTCTATAAATATACGTTTTTTGAATTTATGTTTTTTCAATCATCAATAGTGCTTGATTTTTTTCCTGTTATCTTATTTCTTACATTGACGATAATGTTACTTGCGCGTAATAGCAAATTAGTTTGTTAAATTGTGTTTTAATGATTTTTGTTTTTCGAACCAAGATTACGCAAAAGGTTAATGTTTGATTTCAATGAATATTTATTGGACAATTGTTTATTTACCTGCAGATATCATCAAATAATTCTGTATCGTGTTCTGCTGAAGTCATTTTATATTTATTTTTTATTCATTTACAAAAATTTAGAATAGCTTATGCTTTAGAACATTTATAAAAAAATCATTATAACCAAAATAAACAAAACTAAATGTCATTATAAAATGAAGTTGTTTTATATCAGCTTGCTTATTACGTTTTTATTCCGCACATTGCAAAATTATCTTTTTAATAACTTTGATTATTCTTTTAACAACATTATAAGCAAATAAAATATTAACTTATGGTTAAACAATTTTCTTTTTTCAAAATTATTATGTGATTATTCAATATAAATTTCAATATAAATAATATTTTTTTATTCGTTAAATAATATTTTATTTGACTAAATAAATTTAAAACTATTTAAATTTAAACAAGATTAAAAATGATTTGAAAGAGCATCTTAAAATTTTAAAAGCTCCGTTTCACGTACAAGGTTCGACTTTGATACCAAGAGAAAAATTAGACGATCCTTTTGGAATTCCCCAAGCGATGCATGCGACGTTCGAAAGTTGATCGTACGCCTAATAGTGTGAATGACATCATGAAATAATCCGTTACGATGTGTTTTCTTTATTTTTTGCCGTTTAACTTAATCACCTTGAGAATGTTTTAAAACAATTGATTCAATTATATTGAAAAGCGTATTCCGTTTGCGAAAGACTTTCGAATGATTATATTTCAATTATCAACTTTATATGAACGAATATATCGATAAATTGTAATAAATGGTATTTGAATTGAAAGCTTAAAAAGTTATTAAAATAAATACTGTTCAGTAAATTATTAATTCTGGTAATTTTATTCATACATTACTTTTTTGAATTACATTGTTCAAAGTTTCGATAATTCTATCATCAAAGATAAATTATCTGTTATGTAATATAATTGAAATGTAATTAAATTTTTTTCTACACGATTTAAAATCATTGTTATTTTTAAATTAAACTTTAAAAGATTGGCGATAGTACATGAAAGATATACGTAAAAAAGATAAACTTTACGGGAATTCCAAAAATTTGAAGAAATCTGAAAATTTGCTTTTTTTTTTTCTTAAAGTAAAATGAATGCTGTTGCGTAAATTTAAAGATGACGTAAAATTTAGAAAATGAAGATCTACACATCATCCTTATTTTCTTATGCACTACAAAATGTTAAAAAATTAATTCAACTATTCATTCTATAAGAGCATATTGATTATGTTGGATAAAAAGTAAACTTAAAATTTTATATAGATCAATGTCAACATTAGAAAAAAAATTGTAAAATAAATTAACAAGAATACGTTCTATTTTTTACGGTTATTAATTTAAAATATTTTTTCAATTTATTTATTAAATCCGTGAAATACTGATTTTCACATGAAAATAGCAAAATGATACAGTATTCGATTTTATGATATCTTGGATATGAATGTTAAACTTATTCTGTCGATCGAACCATCTACAAACTTCGAGCACTGATTAATTTTGCTTTATCTGAGATTTCTCAAAGAATTATTGATAAAATCCAATTAATTATCAATTCAAACTGTTAGTCGTCTTTATGTACTTATTAATTATTTAAACTTGTTCCGGATATAAAAGAAAAGATTTAAAGAAATAACATTATCTTAAAGCAGTATGTGTGTGTGTGTGTGTATATATCATTCTCTCTTTCCTATTCTTTTGAACATAACTAAATTACAAATTTGGTAACAAAACTTTTTTTCATTTGTTTTGTTAACGAATGCATGACTGTTAAAAAAATCATGATTTCATAAAATTGATATTATTCATTCTATAATACTTTTATGCTACATTTTTATCGTATTTATTTGTTAAAAAATTTGAATATTATTATTTGAATATTAATTTCATTAAAATAATTATTTTTAAATCTAATCCATTTAATTTATTAATACGAAAATATCATAATATTTTAGAATATTTAATTATAATTATTGATACAAATTAATTTTAAAAAATAAAATAAATTAAATCTTTTTACTTTGGAATATACGAAAAAGAAAAGTACCTTCTAATGTTTGATAAAATTAACTTTTTACTGCGTTAACAAAGATTGTTTATAAAAATTGTTATATATTTTAAAATTTTATTGAAATCATATATTCTCATAATCGATAAAAGCTAACGTGAGTCACAACGAAGATTCGTCATAATTTTAAACGTGATTCATGTTAATTTGTTACCATATCCTTAAAGATCTTGGAATTGCCACAATTTTCGCAACAATTCTTTGCAAATACTTTTTTTGATCCGTAAAAAAGAAAAAAAAAATATCAGAAATTATCATCCAGAAAACTAAACGACGAAATTTCCGTTTCTGTTCCCAGGCGAGACATGCCTGCATATCGCAGCATCCAGAGGCCACGTGAACCTGGTGAGGCTTCTCGTCCATCATGGAGCGGATCTCGAAGCTCGAGAATCGTTAGCCGGCCGTACAGCTTTACATCTTGCCCTTGAATGCGAAAAGACCCAAGTCGCGTTATATCTGATACGCGAGTGCAAGCCACACTTAGACGCCACGACCTATTCCGGCTGCACGGCCTACCAGATTGCAAGCTGCGTGGATGAGCGACTGGCCCGAGAATTGGTGAGGTTTGGTGCCACATCGATGGCCTACGAGGAGGAAGCGAATGGCGCCGATTTTCGCGAGATGGCCGGATTCGCGAACGGCGCGACCGCTGCATCGGCATGAGATCGGGATTTCTGAATTTGGATGTGCACCGATGGAATCGGTGCATAATCGTAAGTCATTACGGTGTTATAACAATGGCTTTGTTGCCGATTTCGCACACGAACGATCGTTAAAGTTTCCTTGAAATTTTCTTCGTCGAACAGAAGGAAATTTTTGGACGTTTATTTCTTCGAACAGAAAAAAAAAACTTTAGGAAACTTTTTTTACAAATCTAGTTGAATTAAGCGTATAATTTGCCAGAAAAAATAGATGACAAAACTTATTGCGTATCGCTTTAAAAAGTAATAATTTTGATGAATTTTAATGTTACCTACATGTGTATATACATATACACTATCGAATTTATGATAAAATTAACGATACTATGAATTTTATAACCCGAATACGTGTAAGAAGTCAAAACTTTTATTACACGATGTTCATCGTCAATTAAAATGATAATACATTTAAATTTGCGAATGACTACAGATTTCATATCAGTGATTTGTACATATATTCGTTTAATAATTTTTTTCTTTCTGTAAAGTTAAAAACTAGTAATTATTAAATTAAATACTGTATAAAAAGATCTTAAATCAGTGTGTCTACCAGCAACGAATGCTGCTTAGTAAAAATTATTTTAGAAAAACGAAGTTTTTGATATAAACATAAATTTTGGGTAAAGTCGCGAATATTTTTTGCCCACACTAATAGTGAATATATATATATATATATCCGTTGTGGAAAGTTACCGTATGAAAGTGCGTTTGATTTTTTGTTGTTTACGAGTTAAAATATAAAAACTGGAAGTTATTGTGCATAGATTATTAATTCTTTTAAATATCTTCTGTGTATTTTTCATATCCACGAGCGTATTATATATTTAGCTGTATCCACACAAGCCGGAGCTAGTCTACGTCATAATTATTTATAAACTTGGTTAAAATATTCAAAAAGACACGATGACTTCGATTTCGGGGTCATTGAGGTAACTTTGGCGTTGAAACATCTTTAAGCTTATGTTAGTTATTTTGATTTGTTTTATAAATAGAGAATAAAATCTGTTGTGAATACATTAAACAATTAAGTGTGTTTATTTGAAAAAGAAAATTATTCATTGTTTTCATTTTTTTTTTCCTTTAAAAAGTATAATATCAAAAAATAAATTGTCAATGTCTAAATTAGCTAAATTAATTTCAATTTAATTTTATTTATTTGAATAATTTTTACAATATATAATTTGTAAAATCATAATTTAAATACATCAATAAAAATTTAAAATAATTTTTTAGGTAGTTCGGTAATTTATTATCAAATAATGATTAAATAAAGGAATATCATAATTATGCACCAGCTACTTAATAAGTTTTTCCCTGCATAATCGTCTCTGCAAAATTATGCAAATATGTGAAATAAATACTATAAACAATCTGCTTTTTTTTATTTGGTTAAACAAATAAAATATTTTAATTTCTCTACGGCCAGAATTTTAATTAAATAAATAATTCTTAATATAGATAAGTAAATTAATTTTTTGAAAGTACACATGACTTTGTAATAATAATAAAACATTTTGTTTAGTAAGTAAATAATTGTGTTTTTGAAACAATGACTAATTATTTTTATGGAATGAATGTAAACACGTATTTCTATGTTCCTACAATCATAACAGAACTATTCAATTGGCACAGATTCTAAAATGCATTTAGAATAACGATCTACAATAATCCAAATGCGTAGCAACGTTTCTTTTTCAAATGCTACGTAAATGTACTGAATAATTTAAACTTTAGTGTTAATAAGATTTGTAAATATTGTAATTATCACTTTTTTATTACGTTAACTCTAGTTGTTACATTACGATAAAAGAAAATAAATTGAAAAAATATATTAAATAAATGTTGTAATTAAAATGCAAAATAATTTTTTTCTTTATTAATAATACCTCACAATCATTTATTTTATTATTGATAAGATTAATAATTTATATTCACAAATAAATTATTTTTATGACTTTCTTTTAACTGGATATACAAAATTTATTTATAATTAATTTATTATTGGCATTAAAATTATTATACACATATTTGACTATTATTTAATTTTGAATATGGACTTTCGATTTCCAGATGAAACAAAAGGATAAGTGCCCGTATGATCAACACTTAAAGATATTCCCTCATAAATTATCAAGAGATAAAATCATTGTTTTTTCTATTTAATCTCGATCAAATATTTTTCTTATACGCGATTGAAAGCTGTACGTAAAGACAAAAACTCACTGCTTAACGGTAAATTTCGAATTAATGGAAATACCCATCGTTATCTATTGTATACTAGGAAAAACCTGTGTTTGTTATAATTGCTTTTAAAATTTTCAACCTACTTTTTTCTCGTTTGAACATTGATGCGTAAATTTCCTTTAGCTGGATGAAAAATTTATTTTATTACTATAAGTGCACACAAGATTAAGTGTTCATTAGTTTCTCGATATATCGGAAGCTAGTTTTACAAATGATCTGACAGCACGCGATTATATTAGTAGATCTGTAAAGAAGTGATTAAAACTTTCGAGAAGCTATGAGAATGAATATTAACGTAAATGTTGCCTCGCTTTTCATTTAACGAATGCCAATTATATAAATTTTCAATATATTAATTGGAGGAGTTCTCATATGCAAATGTTACGTGATGGAAAGTTTTTTTTTCACCATAATTCTTTTTACGTAAAAAGTACGTAAGTTCTATTATTTTTCATAACAAGTATTTCTTACATAAGCATTACAAATGCTGCAATGATGACTGACAAATAATTATACAAATGTTATCAATAACTTTATTCAAGTTTCATTGTTCACAATTAACATTTTAACATTTAAATTGATCTTTACTATAAAAACTTAAAAAGCGTTATTAATTATTATAAATAGACATTTATGTAGATAGAATATTTATTATTATAAATAGACATTTTTAAATACATAATTTTAACGGTGCTAATAAAATCTTTGAAATTGATCAATGACCATAAATATTTCTAATTTTTTTTTTTTTTTTTTTTTTTTTTTTAATCATAACATCATTTATTGTTATTATATAATTTTTACTATTTTAAATTCAATAACATATAGAAAACATGCATGAATTTTGTTAAATTTTTATTACATTTTGTGAGCATTTATACAATCAGTACAAATTATACAGTGAAAATCAATTATTTCAGTTTTAAACATTCGCGCCTTAATCGTTTGGTGGCGATTATAAATCTTTATTCTCACGCTTGGTGGCGCTGATAAATCACAGTCTTTTCATCGTTCCTCATAGTTAGTTGCTCTATAATAACAAGAATACAAAGATGCTCTCAGGTACGTAAGTTGCGAGTGTAGAGATCCAAATAACATTTATTTGCACCTGCATAACAGAGACGAAATTGGTTTTTTCATTCGTTCGTTTTTCTCGTTTGCTCGTCGTGCTGTAAAATGCGAGTCATGTAAAGTATGTTACACGATTATACATCAATATCCGATTATCTAAATCAGGTCTAGAAGCGACTACTGTGAACACAACCTCAAGACAAAATACGAGTATATGTGTGTGCGTGCATAAGTTTCTCACACTCCGGATATAATACTATTCTACGATCTTTCAATTTAGGCAACGATACGACCGAGTGAATTTTTGGCGCGCGTCGAGAGACTGGTTGAAAACGACGACGACGTGGAAACGAGGAATGTGTACTTTTCGCGATATGCCGAAGAAGAAGTAACGTTCCATTCACGCGCAAACAGTTCTCGGAGAGATTCTTCTCTTTAGGAAAGAAAAAAGAGCGCGAGAAAGACAGAGATAAAGAGATAGAGAAAAGCGTTGGTAGTGGCTGCTCTACCCACGCAACGAGGAAAAAAAGAGCGGCAGCCACATACGAGGCAGACTTTCACGACGTTTGTTTCGGCTTTCCTGTTGATTTTCAGACTACGTCGTATCATACAAGCTTCTGCAAGTATGTATGACTTGTGTGTTTATATTGCATGTGTTTGCATGTATTCTAATCATATTTATGCGGAAAGTAATTAGCATACGAGTGTGTGTATTTATAATCGTCATAATTTAAATGTGTACTGAATATATTATAGTAAACAAGATAAATTGAAATTTTTTTTCTAAATCTAATTTATTTATTTATTCATATATAAAATTTTTTTAATATTTATACAATATTAATGAACTCATTATTTGTTTATTTTACTTTGTATCTAAATACAATTGTTAAAAAAGTTTTGTAATTAATTGTTTGAATTTAAATGATCAAATGACATTAAATTTCTTTTTAATGTATTTCTTTTTAACTTAGTAAGTTAAGTTGCATTTTTTACATTAATTTGCCCTCGAATGAGAATTTTCTAATTTCGGTCCTTCAGAAGAGCGCGTAAACAATTTTTGTTGCAAAAAAGTGAAAGTTGATTCTCACATGAGTTTGTTTTTTGATGCCTTACTGTGAAAATCTTATTAAAAAAACAAGGTTTCTAATCTTAACTTGTGTTTTTCACATTGACATTGCAGGTAGCACTTTTTAAGAGTATTCTTCAACAATGGAAAATATGTGGAAGCAAGCAGTTAAAGATCGGTCAGATGGAGGAACAACAAAAGTTGAAGAACAAATAGATACACAGGGAGATTCTGGCTTTTTATCAGGCAGTAATTTAATGAGTTCGGAACTCAGTATAGGTTTAGAAAGCGAAGAAAGAATAGATCAACCTAAAGTAGCTCCAGAACCTGCAAGAGCTACCGATAGTGGTTTAGATTTTGGTCTCAGTGATAGTTTGAGTCAGTTGTCACTTAAAGGAAGTGTTTTAAATCCTCTGGATAGTGGTAACATCCATCCTGATATTGAAGAATTAACATCTGCAGAGTTTAAAAATGAGGAATTGCAAGAGCCATGGGAAATTTATTATACTCAAGATGATGATGATGGGGATACGTAAGAGTTACTTTTTTTTAAATTAGTTTTTTATAGTAGTTTCAATTAACTTGTGAGTAAATTTATTCTCATGGTACTTAGGAGAATTAAAAAATTATATAATCGATTAAATATAGATTTCATCTAATTTTACATCTTCAAAATACGTATAGCAAAGATTTTAATTGAAGAAATTCAGAACAAAAATTTGTTTCTTTTTTAGGCAATTGCATATTTCGATTGTTCAAGGATTTCTTGAAGCAGCATTTTTTTTAATTAGTATAGCCCCTCATCCTTGTTTACTTAATATCTTAAATGATGATTGGCAGACAGCACTACACCTTGCAGTATTAACTCATCAACCAAAGATTGTGCGACGGTTAATTTTAGCTGGTGCCGATCCTACTGTAAGAAATTTTAGAGGAAATACACCACTTCATCTTGCTTGTGCTTCCGGAGATTTAAACTGTGCACAAGCTCTAATCAATCCAATCACAGCAGCTGAACGTACATGGTTAAAAGTTGGGAAAGAAGTGCCATCGTTGCCACAGAATTTAGAGCAAAGAAATTATGAGGGTAAGTTACAATAATTCAATTTAATATTTATAAATATATAAAAAAAAGTAGTTAGAAATGTTTAAAAATAAAATGTTTAATTAATTAACATCACTATTATCTGAGTATAAATAAATATTGAACAATTTTAGTATCTTATTAAAATTTTTATGCATTATAAATTAATATAATTTTTATTTATTATTTTTTTTTTTGATAAATTAAGATATTGCTTTTGATGTAGGAGTTATTTAAGCGTATATTTTATCCTTATTTAATTATATATTGGGGAATTCCAATCTTCATTTTAACCAAAAAGTTAATTTGATAAGATTTATCGATTAAAATATCTAATTCTAAAAAAGACAATAACATTAAAGACGATTGTACTCACAAAGTTACCTATGGAAAATCAGTAGTGAATTAATTTAAAGCCCTTAGTTTGTAATTAATTAGTGTTCAAAATATGTATTAAACAATAATATAAACTTTCTCGAACATATTTTTTTAATGTGAAAAAAATTTTTAAATAATTAAATGATAAAATTTATTCTATTATTTTTAATACTGTAGATTAATATTTAATATTCAAATTATAAAGTTTAGAATATATTACAAGCATATTCGTATATTAGAACTTGATTAATTATGGATGCATTCATTTTATATTGTTACTTAATCATTCAACAAAATAATATAATTCAATAGTATGCTTTTCATAAAAAAAAGATTAAAATTTAAAACTAGACATTAATTAATGTAAAAATTGATTTCAATTCTTCTTATTTACAAAACAACAAATAATTCAACGTTTGTATAAAAAATCACTTCGGCCGAGAACTTTGCGTCGGTCTTATCGCTTCTCTTTTTCGAATCACACGCGCGAAATAAAATATAGAATAAATAAGTAAAACCCTCGCTGGTCTTTCGACTGCAATATTTCTTGCAATGTTTTACGAAGGAGCAGCGTCGCTTGTAAGACATTCGTGAACCAAGGAACTCGGAATGTGCTCGCGGATAAGGAAAAGCAATGAAGAGAAAAAGTGAGATGGAAACATCGAGGTAGAGTTGCTCTCGCACTAGAGACGCGACATTGTCGCGTTGGGGTCAACGGTCGCATATAATTTCGATAAGCTTCTCTACGTTCGTCGATCTTTTTCTTTTTTTTTTTTTTTTTTTTTTTTTTTAGTTTAAGCTTCTATTTTATTATTCATTAAAATTATCATACCGATTTTACGATGAAAAGATTTTGATGTAAGAAACAAATTTCTCAAAGATTTTTTCTTTAAACAAAATTTTTTAAAATTTTGTTATGTCGTGTGCAGATTTATGAAATTATACTTATCATTTAATTGAAAAAAATATTTTGCAGCATTGATAACTGGATTGATTAATTTTTGTTCTATATATTACGTGAATATACGTAAACAAATGTTTGAATGCAATTTTCAATATTTCTCTTTTATTTTTATTATTACTAAAGATTATTTGATAGAAAGATTTTTCAATAAATTTGACACCTGTACTTATTTATGTTTAATGCAATAAATTTTAAAACATTGAAGAAAGATAATTATTTAAAAGATTAAAAAATTCTTTGAATTAATAAATTATTTAACTGCAATTATAATTTATTTAATAAATCTTTCGAAATTATAAGAATGCATATAATTAATCATAAATATTTTTTGCTGCTTTTACAAGATTGAGATAATTTCATATTCTTTTTATCAATATTTATTTTGTAAGTTTGATTGTAAGTTACAAATACGTCAGACAAATACATTTACGTGGATAGAAAAAGATTTTCAAGAAGAAGATTTTCCATAAATTACATTTACCATTAGGAAATACTATTTTGTTGTTTCTTGTTTTTGCTTCAAAGAATTTTCCATTGACGTTGGAATAGTTAAAAAAATAACTGACAGCGCATTGACGTGTATGATATAAATTTTATTAAAAATTTAAATCGTAAGCAAGTTTGACGATTTTATTTGAATTAAAGAAAGTTAAAATTTCATTTGTAAAGTATATAATTCTATATTTATGTCCATCATTGAAAGTTAAGAAAAAAAAGCATCTTGAGTAATCAAAAGATACTGAAAAAGGAAAAGATTAAATAAAAACTACGTTATTATCTGCAAACATTAATTCGGACATCTTGAAAAAATCTTCCGTCACATATTCAAGGCTTTGTATTGTTTTGAAAATCACGAGAAGACCATACACACGCAGAAACAAAAAACGCAGCGCAGTGCATCGAACGACGAAGCACGCGAGACAAAATAAAACGAACGTTTATAATTTGGGCCTCAAACTCCGTTTGCTCTCGAATTCTTCCCTCGTAAAATATATATGTATTAACGACACACTCAAGAACGAACGACAATGGAAGAAGAGCTGTTTGAAATACATATCCTCTCGAGGAAGAGTTATATACGGAACACTTGCAGTTCCTTTCGTTCCCGTTACAAAGATACTTTTTAACGGTGCGCATTTCCATCTATCAAGATCGAAGAACTTCGATACTGCGTACGATTTCTCTTTATGAGATTTCCTTTGTTTGATATGTATATGTATGCGTGTGCATAGATATGTAATAGTAGCTTGGGTCAATGCGCGGAAGAGATTTTTAAATCTCGGAATTCCCACGTGATGTCATTCGCCGATGTTCGTTGTACATTTTTCTGGCATCGGCGTAGTCTCGGAAACGTTTGCCTTTTGCCATTTCCTTTTAGGTCATTAACGAGTCAAAGAATTTTGGAATTAACTTGAAAAAACCGAAAGATATATTCTCTTCGAAAATGTTCGATAGTTTTTTATGCTTTCTTTTATTTTATTTGCACCACAAGGATTTTATAATGTTTTACATATTTTTTGTTTGCAAACTGTTAACTTAGTTGAAACTTAATGAATTTTCTTGATTATAAACAGTTTTTTTAAATAGATCGATAACGTGTGCTACAAATATATAAAAAAAAATATTTGAACATATAACATATTAACTATAATATTTTATTGAAAAAATTTGTTGTCTCATGATATGAAAGACAAATTTATATTGCGCATAGAAACCTTGAAACTATAGGAGAAATCAAACTAAATACATGGCTTTTTAATTATGCAAACGAGTAATTTGTTATATAATATAATAAAAATTTATGTTATAAGGAAAAACTTAATAATTAGTTGATAAAAGGTTTTTTTGTTCAATTATTACTTTTTTCAACATCAGATGACTTTTATTAGTAAATTTACAATCTTTATTAAAAAACTATTCTTATAAAAAGAGTATTAACTTTAAAAATCTTTGGAAAATGAATTACTTTTTTGCACGAATAATTAAAAATCATGACATTAATTCACTAATTCTAATCTTTTTCGCATTCATTAATATTTATAATACATTAAAAAAGTATACTCATTTTATATTAAAAAAAAAAAAAAAAAAAAAAAATGGCAGGAAAAATCATGCGAGCCAGAACATTATAATAAATTTAATTTACTATTTCGATAAAATATAAATTTTACGATCGTACGTTATTTTAGAATCCGCACTTTATAAAAATAATAACACGTGTTAACGATCAAACATTGATCGAGCATTTTTTTAAATATATCTCTCAAACAAACATCAAAACGACAAAGTTTTCGTTTAATATCGTCTATAATACGACTCCCGCCATAAAGTCGATAACGTTTATTAATTTTTCTCCAAACGATTCAATCAAGAAGAGTACAATCGATAAATTCTTTCGAGCAAAGAGTGCGGAAATTCCGCGGGCGTTCGTTCCCCTTCTTCTCTTTCACTTTTCTCAATAAGCTCGTTTATTTCATTCTTCTTTCCTCTCGTTCCGTCTGCGGCAACCTCAAGGAGAGAAGGCGCAGGCTAAACGAAGCTTCCAGGTCAAGCCAAGAGAGATGAGCAAAGTTGCTCGTTTTACGAGGGGATATCGCATAGCAGCGCCGAGCGTATAGCTGACTTGCCTCGCGAGGGATTCGTTCCTCCCGCCGCCGAGCCTCTTTGGGGAATCCCCAGCAGACGTATTATAACCGCGTACGATACATATGTGGGCTATGCGATATAGAGAGAGAGAGAGAGAGACAGCGCGAGCGACGACTCTCTCGAGTAATCGAAAGCCTATATCGCGTGCGTTTTTCGCAGGTTTTTTTTCTTGCTGCGCGTGCATTCTCATGCGTGGTTAATTTTTTTTTTTTTTTTTTTTTTCATTTTATTGCCCTATCTTCATTCTTTTTTATCGATCGTTTGCGCTCGTTTAGTATCGTTACCACGATCGTAAAATGTAGGTGACTAGCATTTTTTATCACCTTTTTGGTATCGCCTTTTAATAAGTAATTGTAGTATGTTTTTTTTATCTTGTAATCACTTTTTTCTATATTGCTATTCATTTGTACCATTGATACCATGATAATGCTACACTTCAATGAGAAAAATTAATTTTTATTTCGGAATACGAGCATTGGTTTTACGTGTGCGATTGATAGATTGAGAATTGATTTTTTTCCATCGTTAATAATAGTCCGTTTTTTTTTTTTTTTTTTTTTTTTTATCGGCAACCTTGGGAAAAACCAATTTTTTCGTGATCACGTATTTCTACTTTATACTAGTAACGATATTACTTGGTTCGATCCGAGTTTTATTGCGCAATATCAATTGAATTTTTATTTACGCATTTATTTATTTTATTAAACGTTATGTTGTGCAATAAGTCATGCGACAAAAAATAAAATCAGTTGAGGTTTTTTTAATTATGAGGAAAATTAAGTCGCAGTTATATATTTAGGCACTAAGAAAAAAGAAAGGAGATGAATTTATGACTTTCATGGAATATAAAATATTTTCAGTAAGATATGTATTTTGACGAAAGATGAATATACTGAAAGATGATATACTGACAATATTTATCAAACAATTGATACTCCGTTATCTTTTTTTTTTTTTTTTTTTTTTTTTTCATAGTAATCCGAATTCTCGGTACTGTAAATGATAAAATTAGTTGAAATTTTTTAAAAGATAACCGACAATATATTATTTCGTTATTAAAGTTTTTGTCTTACTAAATAACGCTTTGTTACGGCAATACTATTTTTAATACCATATCGTATCATTGTTCGCAATAATTTCACGCTATACAACTCCATTAAAATCTTTAAAAGTATAATACTTATATAATTAAACCGCATTTAAAACATATTAAAAATAGATTAAAACGAATATTCATCATTTATTTATCTGAAAGTGACAAAGAAACTTTTATCGATGATAAAGCTGGCCTTTTAAAGAAAAAAAAAAAAAAAAAAAAAAACGAAATGCGAAGAAAGAAAAGAGAGTCTTGTAACCTTTTTAAATCCATCGCTACGTGACATAAAAAACCAATTTAGGTTGAATACACGTGTGACCGAGAGAAAAAGAGACAAAAAGAGCTAGCAACGAGGCGACGAACCTTACTGGTTCGCATATATTGGCGCACACACATGGAATTCTACAGCGCGCGAAGATACGTGTGGCAAGCTTGTAAAGAGTTAATCTCGGGGAATTCCCCGTGCTGTATATGATGAAGGACGGCCGGAAGTCTACTTTTACTCGGCGACGTCGATCTCGACTCTCACCCGTGTCGCATGAACCACGTACACGTACACGCGAGCACGAAAGAGAAAAGAGAAACGAACGCAATCATTTCTGCATGTGTATATGTGAACCCAACGCGGGCGATGGGACACACCGTTCCTTCCTCTTTTTAACCGAGCGCGTTTCTTCGTTTCTGGTGTGTAGCTACTTTCGTACCGTGTATGTACATACGCGACACGCGCCCGCGCATCATTACATCACGCGTCGCGACGCCGCGACGAGCCAAGTCGCGTACGTCCTCAGACCACGAGGCTCCTCGGTACGAGGTTTATTTTTTTCTTTTTCAAGACATGCCGTTAGGCCGGTTCTAAATTTTTTTTTTCGCTAATCTTTGTTCTGTATTTATTTTCTTCTTTATTTTACCGAATGAAACAACCAATGCTTAGTTATGTTTAAAATTTTTTTTATCAACGAATATATATTAACTGAATTAATGGATACTTTAAAATTCCACAAATTCCTATCTTTTGTAATAGTAATTATCAAAACTGTAATCTTGTATTAGTTAATTTAAAGCGTGATAGCGTACAAATAAAAAGTGCATACGCGTCTCATTCTTCAGCGCGTGATAAATATTATCTCGATGCACAATGCACATTGTAGACGGACCCTCGCGCATACATATACATATAACTACCGTTGTATTTGAGGCAGCAGCGCCAAAGGCGGCATATCTGAGACCTCGGGAAAACCCCGCGAACGCCGGCGTCGTAGCTCCTACGTAGCGGGAGAAGGGGAAACGCGAGCTGCGCGACTTATTGTACATATATTATGTACGTATAGGTGAGCAACAGCGTGCGATTTCGCTTCGTGGAAAAGCCGCGCCAATCGCCAGAAATATCGGTACCGATGAACTCTCTCGCGTTTGCTTATGCGCGAATTGTAACGTACATTAATCGATTAAATTAATTAACTTTGGTTTTAAGTAACAATTTTAGCATTCAATCCTATGCATTTCCATCTATCTAAATACTTTTTTAATAACTTCTTGCGACTTTAGAAATTTTTGACTTACATGAAGAAATCATAATTATTGGTTAGACGGTTCAGTTTTTATTTAAAATACTTCGCTCATTTTTGAAAATAGTAATCAATGAGTTATTATTACTTTTTACGAATAAAGAATTGTATTTTAAAATAGAACATAGAAATATTTCGGTAAAAGTATTCTTAAAAATATTATAGATTTTTATAAAAGTAAAAACTTTATAAAAAAATGTTGTAAAATAAAATATTATATATTTTTGTTGTAATTTATTCTTAATTATTATACATAAATTATGATAAAGTCAATTATAATTAATTGGTTGTGCACGATGACAGAATTATAAGTAACGTATAATTAATTGAAGTTCCGTACATAAATGACATTTTATTAATTGTATGAAGTTGTAATTCATAAACGGTATAAAATCTGAGTCTATATATTTCCTTTAAGATAAACATAAATATCTTATAAGATAAAAATATTGAGTTTTTTTAAAAAAGTTTGAATTTTATTTATTTCCATTATTTGTTCCGTATATGTATATACGTATTGGTAGACTTATATACAAACTTCTCAACAAAACTATATTTAAGGCAAGACATAAAAAGAAATTCTTTATTTACAAAAATAGTCGTCGTCGCGCAGATGCAGCGAACGCCAAGTCTATAATAAACCAGCCGAACGGCCGACGAGAAAGAAAGAGAGAGAGAGAGAGAGAGAGTTTTGACTGTACGGTTCTCTAGCAAACGTGAAAAAGAGAAAAGGAGAACACGACGTAGTCGCGACGATCGGCTAATTTTAGAGAGAGAGAGAGAGAGAGAGAGAATCGCGTGCGTCCGCCACATCCGCTTTTGATCGGTGGTCCGAGTCTAGTTTCGACGGCGGGACGTCGACCAACTCTTTTTTCTCTCTCTCTCTCTCTCTCTCTTTCTCTTACTCTCCCTCCCTTGTTAGAACATTTCTGCTACGCGCTAAGCGTTAAAGTGCAGCTCGCTCAAATTGGTATGCAAGCGCGCGCATAGCTCTCTTTTTCTCTTTGCGCGCGTCTTTTACGATTGACCAGTTAACCCCACATTATTTCATCTCAATGCGTTCGTTTCAGAATCATACGTATTACTTTGTTTTCTTTTCGCGCATCGTGAAATAATCGGTAAATGTGACGAGAGTGTTCTTAAGCTGCGTACGACAGAATGATAAATGCTTCGCAACATCATTCTGAAGTACAGATTTAGGTTTACAGATCAATGAATGAATGTATGAATATGGAGAAAGAAAGGCGCACCGAATGAATGAAATTTATTAAGGAACTCGAAAATATGAATTTACTTGATTAAAATTTATCTTTTACCCAAAAATTCGTCCAATTTTATTGTTAATATTTTCATGGGATACAAGCTTGTCAAAAAACTATGTCAAATATTTATTGAAGAAAATATACGAGTTTAGACTAAAGAAAAGACAATAGATTTGTGAAATATAACGTTATTTAACATTTAATCCCGTATTAAAATATTATAAATTAGGTCGACACGTAAGCGCATCGCTTATTTTACAGTACTTTCAAACTTCTGCTGAATTATGGGTCACGGGGAATTTTTCTTTTTTTTTTAAGCATAAGTAATGATCGGAAACTTTATTGAATCACCCTTTCTAAAAACGCTACAGTTATTTTTAATAAATAAAAGTCTTTTTCCATTATTTAACATTGATACAAAGAATTATTATTACCATAAATGATAAAATTATTATACTTCAATATTTTTTTGTTAATTTTACTTTTAATCTTACTCAAAATGTATAACAAATGTGACATTGAATAAAATTAAATTATTTCAAGCTGTAATTTATTGATTTTAAATGCACGCATACATTATTAAAAAAATTAATAAAATTTTTATTTAAATTTTTATCAATATCGTTTTGAAAAGTATTATTTTTTAAAGATTCCTCGGCATTATTTTAAGATAACGGAAACTGGCGATATAAATAAATAGTTTATAAAAATTTTTAAGCTTACGCGTTTATTATATTTCTTATTATACCTAATCGGCCGATACAGTTTAATTAATACGTATTAGTCAGTGCAGTAAAAAAACAGTGAAAAAACAAAGCCACTAAAAATAGCTCTTTTCTATTTTCAGGTCAGACGTGCCTCCACGTGTCGGCGTCCAAGGGTCACGTAGAGTTGGTGCGCCAGTTGATTCGCTCGGGCGCCGATCTGGAGGCCCGCGAAGGCCTAAGCGGACGCACGGCGTTGCACCTGGCGATCGAACATCGTCGTCGCCAAGTCGCGCTCTACCTGATTCGCGAATGCCGACCGCAGCTCGATGCGCCCACGTACGCAGGCTCGACGGCTTATCACTTGGCCTGCGACGTCGACGCGGAGCTCGCCAAGGAACTCGTGAGGCTCGGCGCTAAGCCCTCGATGCCGCCGGATCTCTTCGAAGAGTCCGACAGCGACGAGGACGACGAGGAGGACGGCCCCGACAGTACGGATTATCTTATGACGCTCGCCCGGTTGGGCATCGCTCCGAAATCCGCGCCGGCTATCGCTACCGTCTGACTTTACTGATTCCTCGTCATGTTTTCGCATCGAGATCGCAATCTTTGTTTCTTCTCGTTTTTACTTATGTATTTCTCTTTTGTTTTTAATTTTCCAAGGAGAGCTGTCGTGGCATAAATCGTTTGGACATGAAATTTTTGAAATGTTTTATTTCGATTGTGATAACTTCCTATGTGACTTCACGAAATAGTTACGATATATTTTTTGTAACGCGAATTTACTTTTTGTGTTAAGAAAGCAACTAGTTTTTGAATTAGCTTCTAATAAAAGTACACTCCATTTGTTTGTATAAATATTAGTATTAATGATTGAGCGAATAAGTTTTACTTGCATTAATGTTTTTGATTTATGTTTGTTAATGGATAAGACTTGCGTCAAAAAGAATTTTTTTGTAAATTAAACCGTTTCAAGAATTTGATTTCCGTCTGATTTGTGTATCTCTCCCATTAATGCTAGCGGTAATCCGAACAGATGCCAATTATATGTATATAGACAAGAATATAGTTGATTTTAGAATTTAAAAGAATCACACGCGCTTTAGTTTTGTAACTGCATACTGTTATCAATCTCTTGAATTTTGGAATTTTTATTCCGAATCAGGATTAGTTACTTACTAAGTTCTTAATGTAATTGCACACGTATCATTTTTAATAAGCTAGTGAAATAAATAGAATTAGAGCGCGTGTTGTTCTTCAGTTAAAAAAAAGTTTTATGTATGATCGAAAGAAATGTGAGTTATTATTTATGTTTATTGTAGAAGCGATTGAAAATGCGAATCATAAATATCATTGTTAATCAAATGACTGAGCTTGAGAATACTTATTGTAATTGGAAAATCTATTACGAACCATTAATTGATTGCATATTTCCATTTTTTAATTTTTAAATTTTAACGAGTTTAGATATCAATATGTATATCGCGTGATGATGTTTGATAAAAAAAACTCACTAAAAATCAGCCAAATATTTACATATTAAAATTTTTTAAAAAAAGATAATATCATATGAAAAATATGTACAGTAATTTTATCAATAAAATTCAATCATTTCTACAAAGTATAGTAAAAATTTTTAAAAACACTGATTTAATATTAGCGCAAATACTGGCTCTCGTAAAAATAACAAATAAAGAATAACTAGGATGAATAAAAAAACTAATATGTTTTTTTGCCCTTATAACGAATAAAGGCTCTCTTTTATACATTATCGATAGACGCGAGAGCCTGAAACCGTTTTAGAATTATGTAAATATGTGGAGCAAGGACCTCGCTGGTATTATTTCGAGACTTGGTATACAACGTCGGGTTGTTCCAGATTTCAACCCCCGGCGTTCCAAGCGACCAAATAACAATATTTTTTCTCTTCGTTTATCCTCTTTTGCTCTAGTTGTCTAGACTCCCAAAAAAAGTGACTTACAAATACGCATCGTCTTGCGCCCTGAAAGTAGATGACTGAGCAATCGCCGTGATCTTTCAGAAAAGGGCAACGTTTTAAAGTCTGAAGATACGGAAAAAAAATTTCAGGGATTTTAATGACTATGTAGGCAAGCAAAATTGCACATTATAAGTAGCTACACAAGAATATCTAATAAAGTTTTACAATTATTTGAATGAATTTTGTTTTTTTTTTGTCTTTCATTTTATAATTATTCATTTTATTACGATTAAGTACTAACGCATTGTTTCTTAATAATGTTTATACATAATATAATATTTATAGAAAATTAGGTTGATAATTAGTTAATACATATCAAGAAGAATCGCTAACTTGACAACACTGTATTCTATAATTTTTATTTTATTTTTTTTCTTTTAATCTAATTATCAAAGAAAACGGCTTGCTTTATCAATTACATTATTATACTGTTTTGAAACATTTTCTATTATTTAATCAAGCTATGATAATTACAGAATAAAACTAGTGTAAAAGTGCACGTAGCATTTATATCGAACAATCGATATGTTTTGATCATTTGTTATTTTGACTTAGATAATTAAAAAACAGTGACGTATTTTCTAAAACTATTTAAATTTATATAATCTACTGTGTTAAACACTTACATGTAATAAGTAATATGTATTAAAAATTGTTTTTTTTTTTTTTGTGTAGTGAAATGTATAAAAATTTATGTTTTAGATTTACATTTATATGTACAGGAAAATAAATTTTAAGTAAATATAATGTTTAATAAACATTTAATTCACTAAATTTCTTCTTATTGTTTTCTTATATTATTATTAAAATAATAATCTTTTTTTGATACATAAAAATATAGTGTAACTTATTACTAATAAGAGTTTCACAAAAAGATAAAAAAGATTTATTAGTCAAATTTCATTTTAATAATTAATAAATTTTTAAATATATTAACAGTTATCCAAACTGAACAATTTTATAATAATTTAATATTATATACATACAGACCTGAATTATTATTATTAATAGTGTTAATATGTTGAATTTATTTATTTATTTATTTTTTATTAAATAATTAAATTAATTAATTTAATGAATTAATTAAATAAAAAAGTAACGATTAAGGAATATAAGAACTATCAAACGTTATGTGCACAATTTTACACAAGGGGTTAATACAAAAAATAAATAGTAAAACAAATTATTGCTAATTTTTCTCGTATTATACAATTGATAATAAATTTGGATACATGTACACTATACAGTGTCGATTAAGAAAGAAGTACGAGACAATGTGTACATAAAATAATAAACTGTCACATCTTCGCAAATACAAACGTTCATGACATAAAATTTAAAATTAATTTAAATTTACATAATCTAAAACTAATTGTTTGGCTCAATTTGGGAAAGTACCGCGCGTACATTTATTTATCTGAACATATAAGTGTTTACCTGAATGTACGGATTACATGTGCGCAAGCAAACTTATCGGTAGATACACAGCTGTGAACAATGTGCCTTAATAATCCCAGTTTGTTTGCCGACTGTCCATCTCTCAAAATTGCCGAGTCTTTGAAATCTTTGTCGTAAAATTGAAAAGCTCTTGAGAACAAATCGGCCACCAGAAACTGCTCTAAAAGTCACTCTGAGAGAGAGAGAGAGAGAGAGAGAGAGAGAGAGAGAGAGAGAGAGAGAGAGATATTAGAGGAAAGAGCGGAGCTGCTTGTACATTTTATATTTCCGTGTCATCGGGGAATTTCTTGGGGGGGAACGACATTATTTAAGCTCTTCAATTACCTGCTGCTTGGTTAATAATCACTTTGGGGGTTTTCCTTATCGATTGTATTGATGAAAAAAACAATTGTGTGCGAATTTTAAAATCAAAAGGCTTCGCGATTTTGTAAATTATGCGATGTTTAGTAGGCTATCAAAATTGTATCATTCATTCTTTATTTTATTATGTTATAAAAGAGTTTCATTCAAAATATACGTAGAATGCAAAACAATCAAAATTTTCGTAAATAATTCTTTTACAAATCTAGAATCCGGCATATTTTAACAGTTTTATAGCAAAAAATTGTTAGGCATATTTCATATTTGAAAGTAGTTTTCAATAATATTTCTTGTACACCAATTATCGACTGACTGATGTAAAATAAAAAAGTATTATCATGACCTTAAGATAAATTTGTTTAATATCAATTTAGGTATCTCCACTGTCCGAATAGTGCAGAATGAAACGTTCATTAGGGGAATTCTTCTGTTTTGTAATGCTTACTTCTAAAAATTCAAGCTTCCTCAGCATTTAAGGAAAATTTTTATTTGCTATATAGAGATAATCATTAATATTAGTTTGTTTTTATTATATAAAAAATAATATTTGCATTTTAATTGTTAATAAAAATAATATAATCATAAATAAAAATAGTAATGTTACGTATAACTTTATTTTTATCGATTAAGAAAATCTTTTCTATTTTACGTTTGTGCATAATGAGAAAAGCTATTTTTCCCTATTTTTCCCCAAACTAAAGCTCTAATGGAGCACTTGAAAACTAATGTAAATCCATTCGGGTAGATTAGCTCAATTTCCGTACTCTTAAGTCTTTCTCCGCTGAGCTTACCTGAACAGAAAAACAACAAACATACGACGAAAAGTCAAGAGTTTCAAAACAAAAAAATAAATAAAAAATAAAGTCGGAAAAGACGGACAGTAAGTCGCTTGTACATTTATGTATTATCTCGGAGCTCGCGTTTAGTCAAAACAATTCCCAATTGACCTACAGTCGGTACATACGATGCAGATTCAGATTATCTAACCCAACTTTGCATTTAAAGCCCCCGTGTTTCAAAACTATTTCCAAACATTATTTTGTCGTATAAGTTACTATGCGGATGATTTAACCTAACGATGTATTTTCTTTCGAAAGTCCTTAAAAGCCTGATAAGTAAGAAGTTCGGGTAACGACACTCGCATGGGAAAACCACGTGACGAGGATTTTAAGCTCATTCGCCTTTGTGTATTTTTCGTGTACGTGTGCATGTCATGACGGATTTTCCCTGTATAAAAATGAGTTATATTCAAAATGACGAAGAAAAAATATTTTTAAATTTTTGGAACGAAGAAAAAATAAATTTCAATCTGCGCCAAATTCGGAAACGACATTTTATTTTTAAAGTCGATTATCGCGTTTTAATGAATTTGTTATATTTTGAATTTTATATTTGAACAAGGTGTTGGCGATAAATATATAGCAATTAATAATTTAATATGAAATAATATTTTTTTCTTACTGCATGATTTAATAAATTCTATTAATATTAGAATAAATTATTTAAAATTTTATTTTTATTTAATTTTAGTAAGTTTAAAGAAATTATGAAAATATTTAGCGAGATTCATGTGTTACAAATTTAAAAAATCATTCAAAATTTTTTTTTACATTGGATTGTCATAATATTTTATTTCTATAAATAAAGTCTCAAGCGAAATTTATGTTCGTGAATGTTTGAATACAGGAACCTTCAAAAAACTATTTTTGTTCTTGGATTTTTAGTGTGCGCTTACAATCATTCAACTGATTCTGCAAAATTTTGACAACAAGTCAATGCTTTCACGTACTTGACATTCTTAGTTTTATTTTTATATTGTAATACGTCACTCGAACAATACAATAAAAATTTCAAACAAAAGAAGTAGGTTAATAAACGACGATAATTTTTTATTGTTTACTCCGAGCCGAATCACAATAAGAGTGTAAAGTTGAATCAGAAGCAGATTTTATCAATTGAATATATATATATATATTTATATATTAATAATATCTTCATTAAAGAAAGAAAACGTAAAAGCGAGAGCAACTGATTTCGAAGTTTAAAATAGTGATTAATATTCAAAAAGCTCTTTCGTTCGAAGACGCATCAGTGGAATGATCAGAAGACGCAACAATTCACTCGATCATAATAGCGCATCTATACATCCGACACAGCAGTATCTATGTATGTGCAATCGATCGAGGTAACGTTTGGCCATACCTGTGTTATACTCTCGCACGAATCAAAGGTTCGCCGCTGCTTTCGAGATGTAATCCTGCGGGTTGTTTAATATCAGGGGCACTGACCTAAAGGAGTGAGGACATCCTAAAGGAATTCGAGCTCGAGAGAGGAGCAAACGTAGGCTATTTCCGGATAGCGAATATTTGTGCGAATTTATGCTTCTCTCTGTGACGATTTTTCGCTTTAACTTTTTTTAAATTAAATGTTATTTTATCTGAACATAATTAACAAATTATTTATCTGAATATTATAGCACTTGAAAAGTTTGCAATAATTGCATATTTTCACATTTGGGATTCTAAAGCTATAGTTTGTTAATTTTATTTATCATTGATCATGTAATGCAAGTGTGGTGCAGTTAAAAATTATTTACATTTAAAATCAGCTACAATGATAAATGATTATTATCAAAAGCCTTGAAAAAAAAAAAAAAAAAATTACTTATGGTTACACAATAAAATATTGAATGCATGTCATATAAAATTCGCATTATAATAAAATGGCTTACACTTTCTTCTTCAAACAAAATATAAGTTGATTCTCTTTTTATTATTAATACAAATCAGCACATTAGTGAGCAGATACTTGAGATGCAGTATCGTAGATTAATAAGTATTTATTAATAAGTATTTAGTATTGACAGTTCATTAAAATCAAATAATGATAAATAAATTATATATATATATATATATATATATATATGTATACACAATTTACTTTAATTAAATTATATGAGTAAAATAAGAAAAAATTTAAATTTAACAATAGAGAAATTAAAAACAAGCAAAATAAGGATCAGCCGAGTGCCAAAGATCTTAATGAGTAGATAAACGAGCAATGTATATTTTAAAAGCGCAAAAATATCTTAGAAAATATGAGGTCGTAAAATTTTGACAGAATATGTAGTAACAATAAAAGGATAATAATAAAATTAAAGTTTACATAATATCAGTAGATTGTATTTATCATAAATCTATCAAATTTATATTATTCTACGAAATTTATATACATTGAATAAAAAAATCTTATCATATTTGTTTACTGATTAAAAAATTATAAGGATTTTTATTTTAATAAATAATATCAATAATAAAAAATTACATTGATAAAAGTATCACATAATTTTTCGCTCGCGGCAGAGATATTAACGGTACGTAAACAATAAACTGATTTTTATCGCATTAATAAAAACAAAAACTCTTGAAATTTACACGAGCTCATGTTTATCGTGGATTCAGAGTAAAGCTTCGAGTTTTCCCGGGGATCTCCCTTTCGCAAACCGTATGTAGGGTAATGTTCGTTTTGTGTCACGAGCTCTAAAACATATGACCATAGATCGTAATGCCGTCATAAACTCATTCTGTTTGTCTATGTTGATTGAAAATTTGGGAATACCTGCATGTGAGTGTATATATATATATATATATATGTATATTTATACGGCCACTATAAAATATTTCAATGATGGACAATAGCTATAGGGAATTTCTTTCGGGTATCGAAGCTAATCCTTGAAAAGTACTCTATGGTAAATCAATTATTATCGTTTCTTCTTTCGCTGCGCAAGCGAGTGCTGAATGGATAAATTCCTTTGATATTATTGTCAACCTTATTTGATAGATTTTTTTTTCATTTTTTATTTAAATATAAAGTATATTCATATTTCTTATTTTATTATAGTTTTTGAAACATTTTTCGTCGGGTGCTTAATTTATTATTTAGAATATTATTTTGTATTATCATCCGTTAAAGGCGTGTCATTTTTATTTTCCATTATTATTACTATTATTTTCACAAATTATTGTTTTATTAAAATGTTAAAAAAAAAAATCTTATTTAACTTTGTAATACCGATAGCTTTTTTTTCAGCATAAAAATAGCACAATAGACTGTCTAAAATAAAAAAAAAAAATTTTTCACCGCGTAAATAAAAATGTTAAATAATCATAAAATTTCGAATAACCGCAAATATTCCATACTTTATACAAACGTGGCTACGAAAAATTCCGAAAACGCTCAATCGTCAAAACTGATTCAGCTTTGTTCAAGTCTTCGTGCGCACGTGCCTATATCGTAAAATTCCGAGCACTTACTGTACATTCATATACGATAGTATACGATTGTGGGGCAGTCCAAATTGTTCAATACTTAATTTCCTATGCAAGTATATATACATATGTATATGGTATACGTGGAAAGAAAAAGAAAATATATTTTCCCGGATAAAACAACACTCGTCGGAAGATCAGAAGAACGAACGATAAGCCGAAGTAATGTCTCATGCGATAAAATCCATCTTGGCGCCGGACCTTAAAACAACATGCAATGATCAATCATTTCCTTTATCCCCCCCCCCCCCCCCTCTCTTTTTCTTTCTTTATCTCTCATATGAGGCCCTGATCGTTCACCGCATTTCGACATTTTGTTATGGGGAACGACGGAATCTTCTTACCTTATCCGAGCTTACGCTGCATACACTACAACACATGGTTCGTATACTTAAAAGCGTTGTTTTGAAGCTTGTACCCAAGTGTCTGAGATATGTAAGCAACGTGTTGCCGCTATGCTATGTAGCGCTATGACGGGATTTCCCGCCTTGCATGAGCTCTTGCTCTCTTGTAATTAGGCCCGACGAGGTATTTTATTGCGACTGGTGGCCGCTTTGCTGGTACCTATGCAGTATATCTGTTGGTGAAAAGGGAAGTTGTTCTCTCTCTCTTTCTCTCAATATGTACTAAACTCCTTTAAGGGAATTCGTGAGGATTTTAGTCACGTTACCAATTGTAAAAAGGACATATGTGTACCACGATAATTTTTGATGTTTTATCGTGCCTCACGTATACGTCGTTTGCATTATTTTTCTCTCACGTTTTTCTCATATGAGGAAGATGTAATGGAAATGACGTTTCATTATGCAAAGCTTATTTGCTTGATAATTGTTAATTTTATAAAGAATTTTGTTTCGTCATTGTCAAATCGCTTTTCATGTATATATTATAAATTTTAATTTCCATATAAACAAGTTTGAATTTTTCTTTTGTTTAAAATCTCGAGAAAAATAAAATTATTATAATTTTAAATAATGAGAAATAATATTTAATATATTCAAGTTATACATAGACTTAACATCACAACTACTTAATTATGCGAATAAATTATTTTGTTTTCATAAAAATTAAAAATACGTATCGATAAATTAATATTAATATTAATTAATTATCATCATAAAAGACACTCACAAGTTTTCATCAATTGGCGATTTTTCTTATAATTTAAAAAATGCAAAAATTGTACATTTTCACATTCAACAATTTGAAAGAAACGAAGGATCTTCGTATACAGAATTATCTTGAACTTAAGTATAACTATATTTTGTAAAACTGTTGATGACTTAAATATATAGTGATGTTATGACTTAAATATATTTAGTAAAGCTGATGCAATAACAACAACAACAAAATTCTTAACTTGCGTACATTACTTTGATTTTCAAAAATAATTAGCGTTACAAGTTTTGCAAGTTATTAGAAAAAATTCAATATAAGTTTATTAAAAAAAAAAATGTAATTTTATAATATTCGTTATAACATCTAAAATCCTTGCGATAAATAATTTAAAAATTTAAAAGTATAGGTATCAGATTTAAATTTATAAGAACGCTTTTGATGCTTATAAAAATTGACTTACATATTATTTTACAATATATCCTAACATCATTAATTATAAAGCCCAATTAAAAGAAGTAAATTAATATAAGTAAAGTATTTTTTCTAGATTTATTTTAATTATTATAGGTTAAACTATAAAGTTTCAAGAAAATATATTACGCAAAATTTTAGAATAAAATATGTATAGAATAATGTAACAAATCATATAAATATATATATGATTAATATATAAAAAAAATCATTGAAAAAAAGTTCTTGAAAGAATAAAAAAATGAAAAGCTCGTTAATATTTAAATTTATAGATTTATATGCTCTTAAAATTTTTATTGATTCTCCGATCATCGAACGCGTTCGAATTAGTTCGAGTTAGGCTTTGGTGAACGGCTCGAAGCAACGAGTTCGCGATCGTTGGACGCTAGGAGGGCTAAAAGATTTCTTCCCCAACGGAGCCTGGGCGATCGGTCCGGTAGAGGGCGCCCGGATCGACCGAGTTGACGAGTAAAAGCTGCGGCGCGCAAACTTTAGTTCGTTCCGAGACACTTCACCGATCGGTCGATGCTTTCGTTTCTCTTCTCGCAAACCTTTCCTAAAACTGTAACACTCAAAGGACTTGACTTTTTTTACTTCACAAATGCAAAGGGAGAAGGAGAGAAAAAGAAAAATAGATAAAAATAGATAAAAATAGATATCGTCTGTCGTTGTGCTGTAGGATAATAACAGTGTTTATAAGTGACAATAGAGATAATAGACAATACAGCTGAGATACAATAGAGCGTATAGGCTCGAAGATAAAGTCGATAATTTTCACGCGCGACTTGCTTGGAATATGATGTGGAATCAGAACTCGATGATCGATGAAACGTCGAGGGCAAGCGAGAAGCCGAGGAACCTCAACTACGAGGCTCAAGTCGACTCGGGTTTCTTGTCCAGCGAGGATCAGCGGATATCGATGCGCAGCGCGAAAGCCAGCGATAACGCGGAGCTAAATCTCAGCGGGAGCTTCGTCCGCGACCTCCACCTCGAGCACTCGAGCATCAACAATTTGGAGACGAGAAGGACGCAGGGATCGATGGCTCCTCAGCTTTCCCTCGAACTTTCCGATGTATTAAAAGAGTCGTACGAGAATTTTCTCACACAGGACGACAATGGCGATACGTGAGTTTTTTACTTTCTATAAAAAAATATTTCCCTTTTGTTTATTTTTTATGATTTTCATTCTCCGTTTGTTTCGTTTTTTTCAATTTAATAAGATTGGCAATGAGCAATTTAGCAACATTTTTATATAAGAAGTATGTACGTTTTGAATTAAACTCGATCATAATTTTTCCATAACGTCACTCGTTTGCTCAATGTTTTTGTCGCGCTCTTTCACAGTACACTCTTACGTTACAATTTACATATTGGCAATTTAGTCGAGAATAGTCAAGATATCAAAGACGCATGCGCATAATTTAAGATAATATTAATTAGTGTAGCATTAAAAAAAAAAGTAAAGAAGAGTAGTAAAAGAATAGTATTTGCGCAAGTGATATGCGCGAACCCACATAAAAACGTAACTTTTTTCCGCAATAAACGCAATAATAGGCGCCTCTATTAATAATGTAAACAGGTTGTTGCACTGGTCGATAGCGATGAGCTACACGAAAGCGTCTCTCTGGCTGATCGGCGCGGCGGCGGATCCTCGGCTCCTCGACAGGACGAACAACGAATGGCACACGCCGCTGCACTACGCGGTGCTGGCGCGCGAGCCCTGCATCGTTCGCCGCCTCGTCCTCGCGGGCGTCGAGCTGCAGAGTCGCACGAGGAGCGGCAATACGGCGCTGCACCTCGCCTGCACCCTCGGCGATCTCGGCTGCGTCAAGGCCCTCACCGAGCTCCTCACCGTGCCCGAGATCAACTGGTTGCTCAAATATACGCCGACGAGGCGACCGACGCCTCAGCTGCCCCAAAACTTTGAACTTCGTAATTATACTGGTGAGTAACTGATTTATTTTGGCTTTTGCTTAAGTTTTACAATGAAAGAAGTATTTGTTTTTTCTGAAGTTGTCTATTATTATATAATAATAACATGATTCAACAAGACTAGATGATAAACTTGCATCAGATTGCTTAAATTCATTCGATATATTTGAATGAATCTATCGATGGATAAAAGAAAACTAATATTTTTTTTTCAAATGTATCGGTAATGATTTTTGTACATGATTAGTGAAACACTTAATAATTTTTTGAAAAATTTAATGATTAAAAATAATAATACTAATTCGAAACGAATCATAAATAGACTTTTATGAAATAATTATGCGTCGTTAATAATCAATAAGTATAGTAAGTAACTTCTTTTACTTTAGATCAATGGTTTATTGTAACATAATATTTTCATGGAAAGAAACTTTTTACCATGAAAACACACGCTGTCAAAACTATGAGAATAATTTTTTAACTTTGATCTATGAGCTATAATGACCAAAGCATTTTATTGCGCAATAAAAATGTAAATATAAAAAAAACAGGTATAAAAGAATTTGTTGAATTTCTTTAACTTAATGATACGTTTAATAAGAAATAAAGGAAGCAGTTCTTCGTCATTCTTATGTTGTTAAAAGAGGAAATAATATTATGTAATACGAGTTTTCCCAGATTTTTTAATTTACAGAAACTGTCACTTTGCGAATGTTATGAAATAGTTTATCAGTTGCTAATCTACATAATGTCGTGTATTAATTTTTGATTGGTTTAATTTATCTTGATATCTTTTACGATGAATTTTGCACCTGTTTCGTTCCAATTCTTATTCTGTCACATTTATGTGTTCATAGTCTTAAGTTTCAAAACAACTGTATAAATATGCAATAAATCTTTCCATAATCAAAATCGGAATGATTATTTTTGCATCGATACAATCAAACGAAAGAATTCGTCGCTTTTCTTTGATGTCACTGTTTCTTATGCATTTTAATTCATTATTTTTAAGCTGCAGATATGACGCATTTTTCACAAGGTCTTTTATTTTATCGTCTTGTTTTTTTACGCAGCGTAGAAAAAAAAAGTTAAAAATTCAATTTTGATATTTTATTTCTAATAACATCAGTATAATATATACTAATTACATTTACAGTTGAAATGTTTTTAAAATAAAAGATATGATAAACGGTTATTTCTTCAAATATTGTAACAAAAATTTTTCAAAGCAGTTGTTCATAAATAAATTGTTGCGAAAATCATTAATTACAATTAAAACATTTAATATTCACTGTATTATCAATTTTTATGAAATTCTCAAAATAATAAGACAATGCATCGATATTTTATGAAACAATTTTGTAAAAAGTATCATGAACGAATAGGAAAAAAAATTCGTCATTTGTGGCAAAACACACGTAGTCGATTAAATAAACGTTGGAATATCTTGGGCGCCTCGTTGTCGGATAGTTTAAGTCGTGGCCGTCAGCTTCGTTCTCGCGAAGACGAGTAGAAGAGGGCACATTGCACTCGCTATCTCTCTCTCTCTCTCGTTCTCGTTCGGAAGAGTTGGGAAAACCCCGAACCGAGACAACAAGGGTACCGCCTGTGTTTGATCGTCTCGCTCACACTTAGTTGTATACGTGTTCTTTTTTTTTTTTAAACACACACTGACGCTCGCAATGCAAATACTATCAACTATGTAATGCTTCGGCAGAAACCAGAAAAGTCTTTTTTGCGTTCGCTTAGTTTTTCAAGTTCAAATCGCCCGAGCGCGTTAATAATTTTTTGATAAAGCTGTTTTTTTTTATTTTTTTTATTTATTTTTAAATGTTACGAGAAAAAAATAAAAGAGCAAAAATTAAGTGAATAGTGACAATAGGAAAAGAAATAAAAGGTTTCGGAACGAAATTTACTTAATTCAATTGATGAGGACTAATACTTATGCGAGTAAGAGCAATAAAGAAAGAGACGTTGTGGTAAAACGACGTGTGCCGGATAGTGATGTCATTTATTATTCAAGCGATAAGGCTATTAATTTTACTCCGAAATGCTAATTTTATATCCTCGGTTGATTGAGGGGGAAAAAATTTAAAGAATTTTGGCCGAAATTTTTAATTAAGCAAGAAAAAGTATCTATCCGTAATTTTGAAAGTATAACGGATTTTATTCGAAAATTGCTTGACGACCTCTATATAAATATATGCTGCTTTTAAAATTGTGAAGTTAATTAATTAATAAGAAAAAAAAAAGAAACATAGAAGAACTATTGATCGAGACAAAAGTGGTCACACGTTTATAAATTTTTATATTTAAGCTATTTTGGCACGATGATAAAGTGTAAATTTTGAAAAAATGGGCAAAACCCATTTAACAATAATTCACGATTAAGAAAAAAAAAAAAAGATATCATAATTTTATAACTATTGATCTGCGTTCTTGCTAGCTTAAAGAAAAAAATAACTACTTAAGAATGATAATATTTTGTATCGAAAAAATTAAAGCTGTTAACAAATGTTGCATTTTCTTAATTTTAAAGAATTATCTAATTTGTGATAAGAGTATAATAAATAAATAAAAAAAAAAAAAAAAAAATTATACATTTACACAATCAATTAATTAATTAGCTTCCACTCTTTAATCGTAAAAATAACTAAATGAATTAAGTATGTAGAGTTAAGTTGTTATCATTTAAATAAATAGCCAATCAACGCTTAGCAATACAACGTTTATTAAATGAGAATCTTTTTTTCCGATTCCAGGAAGAACATGCCTGCACATCGCAGCATCGAAGGGTTTCGTCGACATCGTCCAACAGCTGGTCCGCTCGGGAGCGGAGCTCGACACGGAAGAGGGACTCGCGGGCAGGACGGCGCTGCATCTCGCGGTGGAAAACGGATGCCGCCAAGTCGTTCATTTTTTAGCGCAAGAACGACGCTCCTGCCTCGAGGCGGTCACCTACGCCGGCATCACGGCCTACGAAATAGCCTTGGACGTCGACGAGCAGCTCGCCGACGAGCTTCTGCGCTTGGGAGCCTCGCCGAGGGTTCGGCTAAGCGACACCGAGAGCAGCACGGACGATAGCTCCGAAGATGAGCCGGAAAATTCGTAGTGACCGAGTCGCCAGCCTCGAGCCACTTTTCATATATTCACTTACTGCTATTCACACTCGTAGAGTATATGGGACTGGACGATAACGCGGCCCTGACTTTAACTTTTGTTCACCGGTTTTATGTGAGCTTTATTTCCGAGGGAATCGTTTAAACTTATTTTCGAAGAGGTCGCGCGCTCGAGGTTCGCGATCCACTGAACCGTAAGCGCGCGAGTAGGTATTTTTTCTTTTGGAAAATTTTGCTCAACGACTTCCGTTGTCATTCGCGAGTCATTTTTCTAAAAATTTCGTTAAATTGTTGTCTCGTTCAACAAAATTGTTGCTGCCAAAAATATGTATTTCATGTAAATATTTTAGATGTAAGTATTTGTATTTAATGTTAATATAAAAACATGTGTATAATTTTTGTAAATACCACTGTCGATACGGTAAATAGACACTTTGTAATATTGGCATAAACTTTAGAAATTCAATATTAATGTCAGTATTAAATTAATCAATTAGGGTAATTTAAGTCTTCAAAAAAATATCGCAAGTTTTGCAATATAAAAGCTTGTGATCAACTTAAGTAAGAATTTTTTCATCATAATCAATAAATATTTTGAAAGATTCTTATAAAGAGCCAAAGTCATTTTACTGACTGAAATTACCTCTATTGATAATGTAAGTACCTTATAATTGCGAATGCATTTTCCAAATGTTTTAGAATATAACGCGTTATTTATCATTTTATATTTCATAAAATTCAAAAGAAATATTTCGTTTTGCAAACAACTCGTTTGTATTTTTTTTAATAAACTTAGTTAATAAATAATTTGTATTCATTTTTATTATTCACCAAAGTTGGTATTAGTTACTATACTATTTATATTAGATTCTGAGCAGACTAATATGAGAAAAAGTTTGCATAAGACTGATTTTATATGCATTAATGTGAATTAAAAAAACTTTTTTCATAAAAAAATCGCGCCTTCCACTTTTTCTAATCAAGAGGCAAAAAAATACAATCATAAAAAAAAAAAAAATATATATATATATAATAATAATAATCAAATCGAAACTTTATAATAAATTATTTATTATGCTTTAATTAGATCGAATGTCAAAGATAATAAATTTTAAAATACTATATTGTACTTATTTCTGTATAAATACATATTAAAATATTGTACATATAGTTTTAAGAAAATGTAAATGTAATCAATCGATGAATCAAAATAAAAGAAACATAATAATTTAAATGAAAACTTGAATTTTTAATATTTGTTTACCTCATACCAATTTATCCTAATAATTTTAACGAAGTAAGGATTGCTTTTGTTCTGCAATTGTTGAGCATCTCGACCGCCCGCTTTCTTCATCGACATCTGACCGTGGAAGACTGCCGCGACCGTTAGAAATAACTGTGGTGTAAAATTTCGACAACGCTTTAAGTTTCATTGTATAGGATTTTTCAATGAAAAATTCGATTTTTTAATATTCAAGAAATAAATTATTTCGTTATACTGACCGCATTGATTGATCTAGCGCATATTTTATCGGTTACAATTAATAAATTTTCTGGTCCTTTCTGTAGAATCAAAGTTTTAAGGCTGAGTTATATGGACTTGATATGGAACACCGTGTATTGAAATGTAAATAGTAAAACTTTTTACAACATATGTGACAAATCATTTATTATTTTTAGAGCCAACAATCTTAAATTTAATATATCATATTTTAATCGAATTCGATAAAATTTATTTCTTGAAAATTAATATTTGTCATAACTTTAGGTGACGATTTCACACAAAAAATATAAAAATTATTACCTCTGAACTTTTCATGAATGATACTAAATTTATTTACAATATGTACGAGTATATTCGGAAATCGGAGTTAGCCGTGACGTTTTTCGCAAAGAACATTTTGTTGGATCAGTTTTCCGGCCCTGTCAGCCCGTTGTAAATTTTACTGGCGGGGAAACGATACCATATTTACAGCGAGCTTTTGTAAATCGTCGTTCAGCTGACCTAAAATAAATGTATGTGTTGAAGCAGCTTAGTTTAACAAATGTTGTTTTTCAAATAAGTATGTGGTAAGTTGTGACATTAAAAATAAAATGCTTCAACAATTTATTTTATCATTCATGTCGCATAATGCAACGATAAATAAATTTTCAATGAAAAGTACATTTCAAGTGAAATGTAAAATCGTATTAATTAGATTTTTTCCATTAAAATTAACGAAAATAATAATTAATAGAATACGCAAATGATCGAGGTCAGAGCATCATAATTAGTCTATCTTATTTAGATTTGAATTAAAAATAGTTCTTAAACTTTTATTGTATAGAGATTTTAAACATCATTGGCATAATCGTATCTTTCAATTCAAACTTTATATCCTGATCTAATTTAGCTTTTAATTAAATGAAGATATCGCAAGATAATGGTTATCGTTACTATCTTCATTATCGTCCTTAGTTTCGTGACTAATAAAATAAATATCGTATGCACACATTTGAGTGAATAACTGTATAAAATTAAAACAAAGACTTCTGATAACTTTTAAAAATTGATAAAATAAAATTTTTACATAATTTTATAATAGTAAGTTTTTTTCCACATGATAATAATGTATTATTCAGATTAGAGATAATATATCAGTGATATTATTAAAGTAAATAACAAATTACATTTTCAATTAGTTTATTGGTATTTTTTTTCTGACTATTAAATTTTGCTAGTAAATATTTTTTTTTCTTTTTTAGATGCCTTGTGTAAATATTACTATTAAAAAAAAAAAAAAAAAAAGAAAACGTTAAATTTTCACTGCTCACACACGTGAAAGTTCGAAACGAGATGTTTAAGAAATTATTAAGTTTCATTGTAATCATTGTATAATTACTTTTTTAATTTTATTAGTTGACTACCAATTTTTTCGCACATCGTACCTTTATATGCATGTAGGATATGTTATTTTAATTTAACAATGAAATTTACTTCGATAACCATTAGAAATTTCTTGATTTTAAATGAGATTAACAAGCGATTATCTTCACTTTGATCTGTAGATCCTTTTTTATGTATAGTTGACTTTGATTTTGTATATCGAAATCCTTACTTTTGATTTGATTTTTTAAAAAAAGGCGAAATATTTTATATAAATGTCTACCTTCTTTACGGATAAGAAAGATTTGCGATAGTTTAGAGATTGAATTCTTGTATGTTACGGTGTTGGAAGGCTCGAAAATCGTATTTTTTGTCCAATTAAAAGTTGCCTGGATCGATGAGGGCCGTAAAATAATGACCATGAATGTGATTTTCAAGGATACTTGAACGTAAACATGTATTTTTAATTTTGTATTTGATCGGTTGAGGTAAAATTTGAAATGAATTCTGCACCAAACAAGAATTTTACATCTTAATGTGTCTATTCTAATGGTTACATACGTCGATTTTAGAAATGAAGATATTGCTGAATCTAGAATTTTGAACTTTTTTATAATCTAATGTCTGCAAGAATAAGAGTTTTTAATTAAAACGGGGCACCCTGTATATATGTGCGTATGTATATATATATATATATATATATACGATCGAGCGTTTTTGGGCTCTGTAAAAGATAGAGCGCCACGTGGTCGGGAACTGCATTTTTTGTTTTGGAGGGGAGAACCGCCAGCTTTGAGTTGTTTTACTATTCTCGTCTGAGAATGGAGCAGCGTGTGCGTTGAATCTTTATTTTTACACTTGGTGGCGCTGATAAACCACAGTCTACTTCTTTCCTTATAGCCAGTTGCTTTATAACAACAAGAATGTTCAGGTGCTTTGAAATCGGTTCTAAAATCAACATTAATTTTCTGCAAGTGTAGAGATTAAAAATTGGTTTTTCCGCGCGTTACTTTATTTTATACGTTTCTCTTTTTCTTTTACGTTTGCTTGTCGTGTGCTGAATGTAGCGTGAATCACGACAAATATGCCGTATCGTTAAGTATACATCGACCGATCCGATTATCCGAATCGCGTGTACAGAACCAACAGCTGCGCGTGTCATGAGCCAAATATGTGTGCGTGCGTGAGTTGCCCGCATTCCGTTTAATATTAAACCACGATCTTCCTACGGGTGTCGCAATAACTTTCCGAATACGATAATTGCGTAAAAATGAAGAACGCTTCTGTCTCGCGATATGCCAAAAAAAAAGTAACGCTTCGTTCGCGCGCAAATGGACCGCACAGGGATTCTTCTCTCTGGAAAAGGTAAAAGAGCGCGAGAAAAAGAAAGAGAGAGGGGGGGGGGGATGTTGGCAGTGGCTACTACTCTTCCCACGCAACGAGGAAAAAAAACGAGCGTATGCGGCCGCATACGAGCCGGACTTTCGCGACGTCTGCTTCGCGCTTTCCAGTTGATTTTCGGACTACGCCGTTTTCACACGAGCCTCTGCAAGTATGTATGACTTGTGTGCTTATGCCGTACGTGTATGTATACACGCGCATTTCAATCGAGTCAACGTCAATGTAGAATGCAATTAACGTACGCGTGTTTATGAGTATTATAATTATCATAACAATAACACGTGTACTAAATTTGTTTTGGTAAATAAGTTAAATTGTTGTTAAATGTTTTTTTTTCTTTTTTTCTAATTTAATTTATTTTTAACTTTTTTTTTTTTTTTTTCTTTATTATTATATTTACAATTTAAATAAGCTTCTTTGGTCTATTTTATTTTGTATACCCATATCACAAATTAAAAGCCTATTTTAATTATTTGAGATAGCATTAAATTATTGGGAAACTGCGTTCTATCATTTATATTAAACTCGCAACGTTTACAATTTTGTATTTTTGGAAAAGCGTGATAACGATTTTCACCGAAGAATAAGTGAAAGTGTATTCTCATAATTTGATGCCTTGTCATAATGACACTACAAGAGAAGCGAGGTTTCTAATTTTTACTTGTGTCTTTCACATTGACATTGCAGGTGAAGTATTTTTAAAGTAGTTTACAACAATGGAAAATATGCGGAAACAGGTAACGAATGATTGTGTAGATGGAGGAGCAACAACAAAAGAACAAATAGATACACAAGGAGATTCTGGCTTTTTATCAGGCAGTAATTTAATGATTTCGGAACTCAGTATAGATTTGGAAAGCAAAGAAAGAACAGATCGACTTAAAATAGCTCGAGAACCTACAAATGCTGTCGATATTGGTTTAGATCTTGGTATTAGTAATAGTTTGAGTCACTTGTCACTCAAAGCAAGTATTTTTAATCCCTTGGATAGCGGTAGCATTCATCCCGATATTGAAGAATTAACATCTGCAGAGTTTAAAAATGAGGAATCACAAGAGCCATGGGAAATTTATTACACCCAAGATGACGATGGTGATACGTAAGTTATACTTTTTATTAAAATAGTAGTATTATAAGCGCTATTGAATTATTTAATAAATTTTTCTTTTTTTTTTTTTTTTTTTTTTATTATATTTTTAAGAAGTCGACCCTTAGACAGTTGAGTAATATTTTTATAACACATGACGTATAAATTTTAATTGAAACAATTTAGAATATATTTTTATATAATTTCGACTTTTAAATTAGTAGAAAAATTAATAAATATATGCATTGTATCTTATAGTTATTATTTTTTTTTTTTCTTTTATTTTGATATATAAATTATTTAATTAACGAATTTATTATTGTTTCTCAGGCAACTACATATGTCCATTATTCAAGGATTTCTCGAAGCGGCATTTTTCTTAATTAGCATAGCTCCACATCCTAGTTTACTCAATATCTCAAACGATGATAGTCAGACAGCGCTACACCTAGCAGTATTAACCCGTCAACCAACGATTGTACGAAGGTTAATTTTAGCCGGTGCCGATCCTACTGTAAGAAATTTTAGAGGAAATACACCGCTTCATCTTGCTTGTGTTTCTGGAAATTTAAATTGTGCAAAAGCTTTGACGAATCAAATTACAGCAGCTGAACGTACGTGGTTAAAAGCTGGACAAGGAGTGCTATTGTTACCGCAGAATTTAGAGCAAAGAAATTATGAGGGTAAGTAAGTTGAAATTTTTTTATGTTCACATTTATAAATATATTTCGAGAAAAAGTGAAAATTTTAGTTAGTTTAAAAATTATTACGTATTATCAAAAAAGAGTAATCTCGAACGCACTTATTTATAATTAGTTTAATTAATCTAACAACATTCGCTTATAAATTCGCCTCGGTCGAGTTATAACTTTGCGTCTGCCGTCTTATCGCTTTTCATTTTTGATATTCAAACGTTCAGCATAAAAGCGCATCCTGCATAAGCAAAATAAGTCGAGGTCGTTTGCTACGCAGTCCATTGAAGCTTTTCCCGCAACGTTTTCCCGAAAAGGCAATGTTGCTTTTTGAGTAGACATTCGAGAACTGAGGAACTGGGAGTATGCGAATTAGGAAAAGAAAACGAGAAGATCTAAGAACGACAGGAAGAGATAAAAAGAAAGAAAAAGAGGGAAGCGTCAGAGTTGCTCTTACGCTAGGGACACGACATTGTTTCGTTAGGGTCAACGGTCGCACATTATTTCGATAAGCTTATCCACATTCTTTTATCTTTTTCTATTTTTTTTTTTTTTTGCGCATAACTTTTTTATTATTCATGATAATAATCATACCACAGTTGCGATTAAGAGATTTTTTATTTATGACAGAAATTTATCGATGACTTATGTTAATGTGAACAAAAATTTTTCCGAAAGATTATTCTTCTTTATGCAAAATTGTTAACGATAGTGTTACGTTGAGCGGTGAATTACGAAACTATATTTATCGGTAAATTAAAAAAAATATTCTGCAGCATTGATAAGCAGATTAATTACAAAAAATGAGCTTTGCTCTAGATATTTATGCATGTATACTTAAATAAAAGTTGTAATGCAGTGAATTCGGTTAAAGTAAGTCTTACAAATTAAATAAAAAAACAATGCGCGTCTACTAATTAATGAATAATGAATTAACTTTAAAAATTTAAAGAGAGACAATTGCTTAAAAGTTTAAGAAGTTCTTCGAATTAATAAATTATTTAACTGCAATTATTATAATTTGGTTAAGGAATTTTCAAGAATATCCAGAGGTAATTATAAATGTCGTTCAAAAGATTACAATTAATTATTGGTACAAATTTTGATACAATTTTATGTCATTCTTGCCAATAATTGATTTTGAAAGTTTAATTTTTTGTAAAATTTGCAATAATAAACCAAACAAATACATTTATATGCGGATAGAAAAAGATTTTCAAGAATATTTTTTCCATAAATTACATTTATCATGAGGAAATATTTTGTTGTCGCTTGTTTGTGCTTTAAAGAATTTTCCATTGACGTTGGAATAATTAAAAGAATAACCGACAATGTATCTATGTATATATTAAATTATTAATTTTATTAATTTAGAAATTTAAATCGTGACGAAGTTTGATGATTTTATTTTTATTAAAAATATAAAAATCAGTTTGAAATATCTATTAACGTTTATCTATAATTGCTTATAGTGTACATTGAACTCTACGATCCAATAAAATTTCATTTCAATATTCATAAATATAGTACTTAAATAATTAAGCGTTTACATAATAAAAATTTAATATAAATATTTATGTTTATTGATGAACATTTATCTAAAAAAACGTAATAAAGCGTCTTTATTTGAGTTTGCGAAACAAAAAAAAAAAAAAAAGAGTAAAAGAAGAAATTTACAAATTCATTTTTCGTAATTATCTTAAATTCAATTCTATACGCAACACAAAGGATTCACGAAGGATGAGCATACATATCACTGCGACAGATATAAAGACACAAAAAGCTAGAAATGAGGCGATCCCAGTGCGCGGCTATATCAGCGCGGAGAAATGTGTGGCGAACTTGAAGAGAGTTAATCTCAGGGAATTCCCCCGTGTTATACGCGAAGGACAGCCGGAAGTCTACTTTTACTCGGCGACGACGATCCCGACTCTCACCCGTGTCGCATGAACCACGTACACGTACACGCGAGCACGAAAGAGAAAAGAGAAACGAACGCAATCCTTTCTGCATGTGTATGTGTGAACCCAATGCGGGCGACGGGACACATCGTTTCTTCTTCTTTTTAGCCGAGCGCGTTTTCTTCGTTTCGGATACTTACGCGCAAACTCGTGCCGCCGGCGCGCCATTACATCACGCGTCGCGACGCCGCGACGAGCCAAGTCGCGTACGTCCTCAGACCACGAGGCTCCTCGGTACGAGGTTTATTTTTTTCTTTTTCAAGACATGCCGTTAGGCCGGTTCTAAATTTTTTTTTTCGCTAATCTTTGTTCTGTATTTATTTTCTTCTTTATTTTACCGAATGAAACAACCAATGCTTAGTTATGTTTAAAATTTTTTTTATCAACGAATGTATATTAACTGAATTAATGGATACTTTAAAATTCCACAAATTCCTATCTTTTGTAATAGTAATTATCAAAAATTTAATCTTGAATTAGTTAATTTAAAGCGTGATAACGTACAAATAAAAAGTGCATACGCGTCTCATTCTTCAGCGCGTGATAAATATTATCTCGATGCACAATGCACATTGTAGACGGACCCTCGCGCATACATATACATATAACTACCGTTGTATTTGAGGCAGCAGCGCCGGCGGCGGCGGCGGCATATCTGAGACCTCGGGAAAACCCCGCGAACGCCGGCGTCGTAGCTCCTACGTAGCGGGAGAAGGGGAAACGCGAGCCGCGCGACTTATTGTACATATATTATGTACGTATAGGTGAGCAACAGCGTGCGATTTCGCTTCGTGGAAAAGCCGCGCCAATCGCCAGAAATATCGGTACCGATGAACTCTCTCGCGTTTGCTTATGCGCGAATTGTAACGTACATTAATCGACTAAATTAATTAACTTTGGGTTTAAATAACAATTTTGTCAGTAGGTGAATGCTTTTGAGGTAACTTTCTGATTGACATAGAACAGAATTCAATTATCTGTTAAAAGAACTGAGATGGAAAACAATCGGATGAAGAGTTTTTATTGAATCTCAAACTAATAAGAGAATATCGTAGTATGAAAAAAAAACATACTCTGCATATTACTTAGTTCTATTTTAGCACCTTTATATTTTGTTTTAAACCGGTCAATAAACATATCAGTATACAAACCATCACAAAGTATTTGCTTTCTTTAGCCTAGTTGATTTAGTAAATTTTTGTAATTAAAAAAAATTCGATTTTTTTAACAATCCATGTTGAAGTTCCTGATTATCCAGCAATAGTAGATTTCTTATTGGTATATAAATTCGATAATTTATAATTTTCTTTACAAGGATTTTATTATATTCCTATGTTTTCGAAGAAAAGGAGTTTAATAAAAAATGTTTCTGAAAAATGTTTATTCTTGAAAAATCGAGAAAGGTGTATTAAAAATTATGATTTGATTGCGGATAAGCTTGTTTATCAACGTTAAAAATGTCAAAAGTTTTTTCAAACACTTACAAATAATAAATAAAAAAAAGAATTTCGAGCGTATGAATTTTATTTGCCGTGTACGGTGGGTGTATGTATAGGTGTATAAACATATATATTTATATGTAGACTTCTTGACAAAACTATATTTAAGGCAAGACATAAAAAGAAATTCTTTATTTACAAAAATAGTCGTCGTCGCGCAGATGCAGCGAACGCCAAGTCTATAATAAACCAGCCGAACGGCCGACGAGAAAGAAAGAGAGAGAGAGAGAGAGAGTTTTGACTGTACGGTTCTCTAGCAAACGTGAAAAAGAGAAAAGGAGAACACGACGTAGTCGCGACGATCGGCTAATTTTAGAGAGAGAGAGAGAGAGAGAGAGAGAGAGAGAATCGCGTGCGTCCGCCACATCCGCTTTTGATCGGTGGTCCGAGTCTAGTTTCGACGGCGGGACGTCGACCAACTCTTTTTTCTCTCTCTCTCTCTCTCTCTCTCTCTCTCTTACTCTCCCTCCCTTGTTAGAACATTTCTGCTACGCGCTAAGCGTTAAAGTGCAGCTCGCTCAAATTGGTATGCAAGCGCGCGCATAGCTCTCTTTTTCTCTTTGCGCGCGTCTTTTACGATTGACCAGATAACCCCACATTATTTCATCTCAATGCGTTCGTTTCGGAATCATACGTATTACTTTGTTTTCTTTTCGCGCATCGTGAAATAATCGGTAAATGTGACGAGAGTGTTCTTAAGCTGCTTACGACAGAATGATAAATGCTTCGCAACATCATTCTGAAGTACAGATTTAGGTTTACAGATCAATGAATGAATGTATGAATATGGAGAAAGAAAGGCGCACCGAATGAATGAAATTTATTAAGGAACTCGAAAATATGAATTCACTTGATTAAAATTTATCTTTTACGCAAAAATTCGTCCAATTTTATTGTTAATATTTTCATGGGATACAAGCTTGTCAAAAAACTATGTCAAATATTTATTGAAGATAATATACGAGTTTGGACTAAAGAAAAGACAATAGATTTGTGAAATATAACGTTATTGAACAATTAATCCCGTATTAAAATATTATAAATTAGGTCGACACGTAAGCGCATCGCTTATTTTACAGTATTTTCAAACTTCTGCTGAATTATGGGTCACGGGGAATTTTTCTTTTTTTTTTAAGCATAAGTAATGATCGGAAACTTTATTGAATCACTCTTTCTAAAAACGCTAGAGTTATTTTTAATAAATAAAAGTCTTTTTCCATTATTTAACATTGATACAAAGAATTATTATTACCATAAATGATAAAATTATTATACTTCAATATTTTTTTGTTAATTTTACTTTTAATCTTACTCAAAATGTATAACAAATGTGATATTGAATAAAATTAAATTATTTCAAGCTGTAATTTATTGATTTTAAATGCACGCATACATTATTAAAAAAATTAATAAAATTTTTATTTAAATTTTTATCAATATCGTTTTGAAAAGTATTATTTTTTAAAGATTCCTCGGCATTATTTTAAGATAACGGAAACTGGCGATATAAATAAATAGTTTATAAAAATTTTTAAGCTTACGCGTTTATTATATTTCTTATTATACCTAATCGGCCGATACAGTTTAATTAATACGTATTAGTCAGTGCAGTAAAAGAACAGTGAAAAAACAAAGCCACTAAAAATAGCTCTTTTCTATTTTCAGGTCAGACGTGCCTTCACGTGTCGGCATCCAAGGGTCACGTAGAGTTGGTGCGCCAGTTGATTCGCTCGGGCGCCGATCTGGAGGCCCGCGAAGGCCTAAGCGGACGCACGGCGTTGCACCTGGCGATCGAACATCGTCGTCGCCAAGTCGCGCTCTACCTGATTCGCGAATGCCGACCGCAGCTCGATGCGCCCACGTACGCAGGCTCGACGGCTTATCACTTGGCCTGCGACGTCGACGCGGAGCTCGCCAAGGAACTCGTGAGGCTCGGCGCTAAGCCCTCGATGCCGCCGGATCTCTTCGAAGAGTCCGACAGCGACGAGGACGACGAGGAGGACGGCCCCGACAGTACGGATTATCTTATGACGCTCGCCCGGTTGGGCATCGCTCCGAAATCCGCGCCGGCTATCGCTACCGTCTGACTTTACCGATTCCTCGTCATATCATTGCAACAAAAAGCGCCAAAAATGATTTTTTATCAAATTCGTAAAATATTCAAAAAATTTGATTTACGTATGATTTGTGTATTTCTCCTATTAATGCTAGCGGCGATCCTAACAGATACCAATTATATGTATATAGACAAAAATATAGTTGATTTTAGAATTTAAAAGAATCACGCGCGCTTTAGCTTTGTAACTGCGTGGATTATATTTTCCCGAACTTTCGAATTTTTATTCTAAATAATAAAAAAGTGCTGAGCTTAGTAAGCTCTTACACAATTGCATATACGTATTATTCTTAATATTATATAGTCAATGAAATAAATAGAATTAAAGCCCGCGTTATTGTTCTTCGATTAAAAAAGAAAATATCTTATGTATGATTGAAATAAATGCGAGTTATTATTTATGTCAGTTATAAAAGTGATAAAAAATATGAGTAGAAAGCCTCGTTAATTAAGTGACTGAATAAAAAATACTCGTATTTATACGATCTATTACGTTTTGTTAACATTAAATAATATAAAATTCTAACGAGTTTAAATATCAATGTGTATATTACTCAATAATATTTGATAAAAAAAAAAAAAAAAAAAAAAAAAGAAAGAAAGAAGAAACTGCTAAACAATCTCACTGAAAATTAGCTAAATATTTATACATTGAATTTTTATAATAAAATTTTATTTAAATGTGTACAGTAATTTTATGAATAAAATTCAATGATTTTTAAAAACTATTGTTATCATTAAAAAAAAAAACTGATTTAATATTAAAGCTAATGCTTATATTTTGATATTTGTTTTACGATTATTAACGAGCGGCAAAAAATTAATGGAAAATTTGAATCCGACTAAGCATCCGTTCTTATTGTTCTTACGATTAAGGTAATCTGAATAAGTACAAACGTGTATATAACAATCGATCACGTAATACTTCATCATGCATATTATACGTAGAAGTGTATCGAAAAATTAATTGCTAAGCTTATCCCCGTTTTTAATAATCGCTTCAAAGAAACAAACGTAAATAGGGAAAACCCAAAACATTTAAACTAAAATTTAATTTTTTGAAATATGCGTGAAAAAAATGTTTACAATTATAATTTGATGAATCATATAAATATTTAAATACAAATCTATGATAAAATAATTTTTACTTTGTCAAAAATTATATTAAAATTACTAATCTTTCAGTCTTTCAAGATGACTTTTTAGCGCTTCGCTTATTTGAAAATATTGCGCACGTGACGAGAAAGCCATCCTGCCAGACTCTACCGCGATTGTACTAACGCCCCACGATGCTTGGTGTACCGTTACTTTAAACGATCTTGTTTTTATTATTATGCAATAGATCTTTGCCGTACTTTTTTCATATAAAAGTTTAACTTTTTTGACAATTTTTAATTGCTTACATATTGACTAATAGCAAAGTTATATTGGGTTGCAATTTTAAATCCTTAACTAACATATTATTAATTAAATATCATTAATTATAATATTTTACAACTTAAATTTAGATAAAAAAAAAAATAAATAAAAATTTTGAAATCAATTAAATATTCTATAACATTCCAAATGGTAAGTGCAAGGTTCTTATTTCGTCTTGATAAAAAATAGTAAGAGGTAAGTATCATTATATTACGTTAACATAAATTAATAAAATTTTTGAAGTAATTAAAATAATTAACTTATCATTCATGTTTTATTTAGATTGAATATATGTATAAATTTATCTTGGTACAAAAATTATGTGTCGAAGTGCAAGCCAGAATTTTGATATTTATACGTAGCTACGTCCAATGTGATTTGATAATCCCAGTCTGTTTGTTGTCCATCTTTCGAAATTGCCGAGCCTTTGAAATCTTTGTCGTAAAATTGAAAAGCTCTTGAGAACAAATCGGCCACCAGAAACTGCTCTAAAAGTCACTTTAAGAGAGAGTGAGAGAGAGAGAGAGAGAGAGAGAGAGCGAGAGAGAGAGAGAAAGAGAGATTAGAGGAAAGGGCGGAGCTGCTTGTACATTGTATATTTCCGTGTCATCAGGGAATTTCTTGGGGGAATTACATTATTTAAGCTCTAGAATTACCTGTTGTTCGGTTAATGATCACTTTAGGGGTTTTCCTTATTAGTAGTATTGATGTAATGTAAATGTACGTGCGAGTTTTAACATTGGAAGGCTTGGAATATTTATAAGTTACATGATAAATTTCATCAAAATAATATCATTGATTTACTACTTTTGCCTTAACAAAACATATTCGATATTAGAAAAAAAATCTTTAAGTTTACAGACACTAAAAATTTTATAAAAATGCAAAATTTTTTTTTGATTATTTAAAATAATTCGAATGCTTAAACCAAACATTTGGCAAAAACGTTAAAAAGACATTTGAAAAATGTAAATATTTTGTAAAATGTAATTTAATGACTATTTCATATTCAAATAAACTTTTTGAAAATATTGTCTACATTCAAAATTAATTTTATATGTAAAGTAAAAAAAGTTCGTTTCCTATCTTCACTGTTCGAAGAATAGTACACGATGTAAAAGTCATTGGAGGAATTTCTCTATTTTGTAATATTTATTTCTAAAAATATTAACTTCCTCGGTATTTAAGGAAAATTTTTATTTGCTGCAGAGATCGATAATCTTTAATATAAGTTTGTATTTATTGTATAAAAAATAATATTTGCATTTTAGTTGTTAATAAAAATAATATAATCATCAATGAAAATAGTTATGTTACATATTACTTTATTTTTATCGATTATAAAAATCTTTTCTATTTTACGTTTGTACATAATGAGAGAAACTATTTTTCCCTATTTTTCCCCAAACTAAAGCTCTAATGGAGCACTTGAAAGCTAATGTAAATCCGTTCGGGTAGATTAGCTCAATTTCCGTACTCTTAAGTATTTCCCCGCTGAGCTTAACTGAACAGAAAAACAACAAACATACGACGAAAAGTCAAGAGTTTCAAAACAAAAAAATAAATAAAAAATAAAGTCGGAAAAGACGGACAGTAAGTCGCTTGTACATTTATGCATTATCTCGGAGCTCGCGTTTAGTCAAAACAATTTCCAATTGTTTTCAACCTATAAAAACCTACAGTCAGTAAATATGATACATATTTAGATTATCTCAACTATTTTTGCATTTATATATCGTTTTCCTTTAAAAGTCCTTAAGAGCTTAATGAGTAGTTCAAGCGGCGACGCTCGCATGGGAAAACCACGTAACAACGTACTTATGACTTATTTGGTTTTATGTACTTTTCTTGTGTACGTGTCGGATAATGTAGAGAAAGAAATACCAAAAATTTTGAAGAAAAAATAATAATTCGCGTTGAATACAGAAGTTTTTAATTTAAACATAATTATCGTGTCTTTATTAAACCGTTGTGTTTTCAATTTCATACGAAAATAAGATGTTTATGTTCGTATATTATGTTTTTAGCTCATTAAAATGTCATGAGTTTTTACGTCTTTTACAAAATAAATATATTTAAAAGTGTGTCAATGCTTTCACACACTTGTAATTCTTTCGACGTAGCAAAATTTACATGCAAAATCGAGGAAGGCAAGTATCGTCACATTTATATAAACGTTAACGCACTCCAATGAATCAAAGGTATATATCGTTGTTTGTGAGCTGCAGTTTTGCGGGTTGTTTAATATCAGAGACGCTGACCTAAACGATGTCGAAATTCCAAAGGAATTCCAACTCGAGAGGAGCAAACGTACACCGTTTCCGGATGGGGAATTTCGTGCGGATTTATGCTTCTCTCACAGTGGTGTCGTTTTCGACACTTAATATACTCAAAATATGATTTGTTACTATTATTTATCGTCAGTCATATAATTCAAGCCAATAAGTATTTTGAAATTTTGAAAGTGTATGCAGCAACAATAAAAAGAAAAAATGAAATTGATTTTTAAGTTTACACAATAAAATATAAATAGAGATTTTTATAAAAGTATTATATTTTGTTATATATTTCAAAGGAAAATTAAAAATAAATAGATTTTTTTTTTAAATAAAATTAATAACAAAAAAGTTGCATTAATAAAAGTAAATTAAACAATAGAGGAATTAAAAACAAGCAAAATAAGGGTCACCCGAGTGCCAAAGATCTTCATGAGTAGATAAACGAGCAACGTATATTTTAAAAGCGCAAAAATATCTTAGAAAATATGAGCTCGTAAAATTTTGACAAAATATGTAGTAACAATAAAAGGATAATAATAAAATTAAAGTTTACATAATATCAGTAGATTGTATTTATCATAAATCTATCAAATTTATATTATTCTACGAAATTTATATACATTGAATAAAAAAATCTTATCATATTTGTTTACTGATTAAAAAATTATAAGGATTTTTATTTTAATAAATAATATCAATAATAAAAAATTACATTGATAAAAGTATCACATAATTTTTCGCTCGCGGCAGAGATATTAACGGTACGTAAACAATAAACTGATTTTTATCGTATTAATAAAAACAAAAACTCTTGAAATTTACACGAGCTCATGTTTATCGTGGATTCAGAGTAAAGCTTCGAGTTTTCCCGGGGATGTCCCTTTCGCAAACCGTATGTAGGGTAATGTTCGTTTTGTGTTACGAGCTCTAAAACATATGACCATAGATCGTAATGCCGTAATAAACTCATTCTGTTTATTTAACTTAAGTGAGAGATTGGGAATACCTACTGTATATGCATACATATGGGCCTTACAGAGCAAAAATTCAAAGAACAGTACTGCCACCAGAAAGCATTGCAGCGATAGACAATGGCTATCGGGGATTCCCTTTTGGTATTTGAGCTAATCCTTTGAAATTACTTTCTGGTGTATTAATTGTTATCGTTTTGGGTGTTTCTCTCTCTCTCTCTCTCTCTTTCTATTGTTTTCTTTCGTTGTGTTATCAATAACTAGGAAACTGTTTTCCAGATTGTGAAATTGAAAAGTTTTGCTGTTAATGTTTTCAATGATTACATTTATTATTAATTGTGCGCTTAACTTGATAATTTTTTTTCATTTAAGAGCTTATATACACTTGTGATAGACGAAACAAAATCGAAAATTTTTTTATTACATATTCTTAAAGTATAATATCTGAAGAATATTGTCGCTAAATTTCATAAAAATTGGTGCATTAGTTTCAGAATTACAGGTAATTCAATAAATTAATTTTAAATATAAAAGAAACATACTTAAATCTTTAAACGCGATTATCTGGAAAATGTTTTTTTTCAAAAATACCTTTGTGGTGGACATGATTATTAAAAAACTATTAATCCGATCCACATCAAATTTATACTACTTATTTATTATATCAATATCTAGAGCCTGAACGAAGGATTTTTGATTTTCTTAAAAAAAAAAAAAAACAAATTTTATGACAAAAAAATCGAAAATTTAGCACATCAAAAAGTGAATTTTTTGTTAAAATTGTAATTTTTTTGAAAATCCTTCATTCAGGCCCAAGTCATTGCAATATACTAATGAAATCTTTTTGAATTTCTGATTTCAGATAAGCTATTCTCAAGATATCATGTCCAACTAATGCTGAAAAAAAGATGTTCCTCGAAGAGAGCTGGAGCTTCGCCATTTTTTAATATTTTTTAATGAAAAAAATTGTAAAAGTAAATAAAAATATATTCTAATCAATGGAGTTTATACTTTTTTAATAAACGTTTATTGTCATGTCGAAAAAAAAATCTAAAAAATCACTTCATTTCGCCCGCTACAACTGTATATAAGCCTTTCAATTTAAAGTGGTTTGTATTTTGAAAAAAGTACATTAGTAAGGTAAAAATAGCACATTCAAAATTTTTGCACTACATAAATAGAAATGTTAAATAATCATAAAATTACGAATAACCGCAAATATTCCATACTTTATTCAAGCACGGCTACGAAAAATTTCTAAAACGCTCAATCGTCAAAACTGATTGAGCTTTGTTCAAGTCTTCGTGCGCACGTGCCTATATCGTAAAATTCCGAGCACTTACTGTACGCTCACGTACGATAGTATGTAATTGCGGGGCAGTCCAAAATTTTTAAACAACAATCTCTTAAGCGCGTACATCAATAGCAAATAAAACAACACTTACTAAACGAACAAGAACACGAATATAAATCGATATAATTTTTGCCGAAAACATCTATTTTGACGCTGAATCGATGGTATCAAAAAGCTACTACCGGTTATCTCCCCCTATCTCCCTCTCTCTTTTTTTCCTTTCTATCGCTCGCTCTCTTTCTCTCTTTTTCTTTGTCTCTCTCTTTCTTTCTCTCTTGTAAAGCCGAACAGCTTACTGTATCGTAGCGCTCTTAGGGTACGCAAGAATACATCTTCCCCAAATTTACATACATACACACAAACACTACACGGCATGCGTCGTTTACACGTGTCGATAATATGGAAGGAATGTGTTGCGCTATGACGGGATTTCCCGCCTTGCATGAGCTCTTGCTCTCTTGTAATTAGGCCCGACGAGGTATTTTATTGCGACTGGTGGCCGCTTTGCTGGTACCTATGCAGTATGTCTGTTGGTGAAAAGGGAAGTTGTTCTCTCTCTCTCTCTCTCTCTCTCTCTCTCTCTCTCTCTCAATATGTACTAAACTCCTTTAAGGGAATTCGTGAGGATTTTAGTCACGTTACCAATTGTAAAAAGGACATATGTGTACCACGATAATTTTTGATGTTTCATCGTGCCTCGCGTATACGTCGTTTGCATTATTTTTCTCTCACGTTTTTCTCATATGAGGAAGATGTAATGGAAATGACGTTTCATTATGCAAAGCTTATTTGCTTGATAATTGTTAATTTTATAACGAATTTTGTTTCGTCATTGTCAAATCGCTTTTCATGTATATATTATAAATTTTAATTTCCATATAAACAAGTTTGAATTTTTCTTTTGTTTAAAATCTCGAGAAAAATAAAATTATTATAATTTTAAATAATGAGAAATAATATTTAATATATTCAAGTTATACATAGACTTAACATCACAACTACTTAATTATGCGAATAAATTATTTTGTTTTCATAAAAATTAAAAATATGTATCGATAAATTAATATTAATATTAATTAATTATCATCATAAAAGACACTCACAAGTTTTCATCAATTGACGATTTTTCTTACAATTTAAAAAATGCAAAAATTGTACATTTTCACATTCAACAATTTGAAAGAAACGAAGGATCTTCGTATACAGAATTATCTTGAACTTAAGTATAACTATATTTTGTAAAACTGTTGATGACTTAAATATATAGTGATGTTATGACTTAAATATATTTAGTAAAGCTGATGCAATAACAACAACAACAACAACAAAATTCTTAACTTGCGTACATTACTTTGATTTTCAAAAATAATGAGCGTTACAAGTTTTGCAAGTTATTAGAAAAAATTCAATATAAGTTTATTTAAAAAAAAAATGTAATTTTATAATATTCGTTATAACATTTAAAATCCTTGCGATAAATAATTTAAAAATTTAAAAGTATAGGTATCAGATTTAAATTTATAAGAACGCTTTTGATGCTTATAAAAATTGACTTACATATTACTTTACAATATATCCTAACATCATTAATTATAAAGCCCAATTAAAAGAAGTAAATTAATATAAGTAAAGTATTTTTTCTAGATTTATTTTAATTATTATAGGTTAAACTATAAAGTTTCAACAAAATATATTACACAAAATTTTAGAATAAAATATGTATAGAATAATTTAATAAATCATATAAATATATATATGATTAATATATAAAAAAAATCATTGAAAAAAAGTTCTTGAAAGAATAAAAAAATGAAAAGCTCGTTAATATTTAAATTTATAGATTTATATGCTTTTAAAATTTTTATCGATTCTCCGATCATCGAACGCGTTCGAATTAGTTCGAATTAGGCTTTGGTGAACGGCTCGAAGCAACGAGTTCGCGATCGTTGGACGCTAGGAGGGCTAAAAGATTTCTTCCCCAACGGAGCCTGGGCGATCGGTCCGGTAGAGGGCGCCCGGATCGACCGAGTTGACGAGCAAAAGCTGCGGCGCGCAAACTTTAGTTCGCTCCGAGACACTTCACCGATTGGTCGATGCTTTCGTTTCTCTCCTCGCAAACCTTTCCTAAAACTGTAACACTCAAAGGACTTGACTTTTTTGACTTCACAAATGCAAAGGGAGAAGAAGAGAAAAAGAAAAATAGATAAAAATAGATAAAAATAGATATCGTCTGTCGTTGTGCTGCAGGATAATAACAGTGTTTATAAGTGACAATAGAGATAATAGACAATACAGCTGAGATACAATAGAGAGTATAGGCTCGAAGATAAAGTCGATAATTTTCACGCGCGACTTGCTTGGAATATGATGTGGAATCAGAACTCGATGATCGATGAAACGTCGAGGGCAAGCGAGAAGCCGAGGAACCTCAACTACGAGGCTCAAGTCGACTCGGGTTTCTTGTCCAGCGAGGATCAGCGGATATCGATGCGCAGCGCGACAGCCAGCGATAACGCGGAGCTAAATCTCAGCGGGAGCTTCGTCCGCGACCTCCACCTCGAGCACTCGAGCATCAACAATTTGGAGACGAGAAGGACGCAGGGATCGATGGCTCCTCAGCTTTCCCTCGAACTTTCCGATGTATTAAAAGAGTCGTACGAGAATTTTCTCACGCAGGACGACAATGGCGATACGTGAGTTTTTTACTTTCTATAAAAAAATATTTCCCTTTTGTTTATTTTTTATGATTTTCATTCTTCGTTTGTTTTGTTTTTTTCAATTTAATAAGATTGGCAATGAGCAATTTAGCAACATTTTTATATAAGAAGTATGTACGTTTTGAATTAAACTCGATCATAATTTTTCCATAACGTCACTCGTTTGCTCAATGTTTTTGTCGCGCTCTTTCACAGTACACTCTTACGTTACAATTTACATATTCGCTATTTAGTCGAGAATAGTCAAGATATCAAAGACGCATGCGCATAATTTAAGATAATATTAATTAGTGTAGCATTAAAAAAAAAAGTAAAGAAGAGTAGTAAAAGAATAGTATTTGCGCAAGTGATATGCGCGAACCCACATAAAAACGTAACTTTTTTCCGCAATAAACGCAATAATAGGCGCCTCTATTAATAATGTAAACAGGTTGTTGCACTGGTCGATAGCGATGAGCTACACGAAGGCGTCTCTCTGGCTGATCGGCGCGGCGGCGGATCCTCGGCTCCTCGACAGGACGAACAACGAATGGCACACGCCGCTGCACTACGCGGTGCTGGCGCGCGAGCCCTGCATCGTTCGCCGCCTCGTCCTCGCGGGCGTCGAGCTGCAGAGTCGCACGAGGAGCGGCAATACGGCGCTGCACCTCGCCTGCACCCTCGGCGATCTCGGCTGCGTCAAGGCCCTCACCGAGCTCCTCACCGTGCCCGAGATCAACTGGTTGCTCAAATATACGCCGACGAGGCGACCGACGCCTCAGCTGCCCCAAAACCTCGAACTTCGTAATTATACTGGTGAGTATTTTTAGTATAAAAGAATTCTCTTATTCTTTTGAGATTATTATATTTTTAATAATAAATAATGATAACAAGCTTTTGTTTTTTTACGCTCATAAAAGAGCAAACAATCTCAGGTAATAATGGTTTTTCCCGGTTTTTAAAAAATCTATTACATTGCAAATGTTATGCAATCATTTATCTTTAACTAAGATTTTTCTTAACTTCGCGTACAAATTTTTGAATGGTTTTATTTATCTTCAAATTTTTTATGCTAAATTTTACATCTGTTTTGTTTTAATTGTTGTTCTACCACGTTGAAGTGTTTATTAACTTACGCTTTAAAACAACTTCATAAGTTTGTAATAAATCTTCTAGTAATCGGAATCGAATCGATTGATTTAATATCGATTTCATTTAAAGTTCGGAAAAATAAGGTGCGTGACTTCGAGGTCAATGTCTCTTGTGCATTTTAATTCATTATTATTAAGCTGTATTTATGGCTCGCTTGCTACAAGGCTATCTATATTTATATACCTATTGAAAGCTATATTGAATTTATATTTGCATGTAGATTATTCAGTTTTCTAATTTGTCGTTTCGTTTATTATATAGAGGCAGAATAAAAGGTGAAAAAAGATTCAGTATAGTAGATTTTACAACGTCATATACCTTTTTTTCTTTTGCGTTATAGTATCAATGACTTAATAGTAAATACTCCTTAATATACACTAATTTCGGTTTTTTACAGTTAGAATTCTTTTAAAGTGAAAAATAATGTAAGTGATTATTTCCTCTTGTATTATAATGAGGATATTTTAGAGCATTTATTTATAAATAAACTGTTACCTAAAAATTAATCACTATTAAAAAGTTGGAATCTACTAGAGTATCAAATTTGTAAAATTTTAAAACAATGATTTAATTGATTGATTTTAATTTATGACAAGTGCAGAGCAACGGATAACTTTAGCGAGATTTACTGTAAACAATCATAACAAAAAGAAAAAAAAATTCGTCATATGAGACAAAATACACGTAGTCGGTTAAATAAACGTTGGATCATCTCGGGCGCTTCGTTGTCGGATAGTTTCAGCCGTGGCCGTCGGCTTCGTTCTCGCGAAGACGAGTAGAAGAGGGCACATTGCACTCGCTATCTCGCTCTCTCTCTCTCTCTCTCTCTCTCTCTCTCTCTCTATCTCTCTCTGTCTCTCTCTCTATCTATATCGTTCTCGTTCGGGAGAGTTGGGAAAACCCCGAACCGAGACACAAGGGTACCGCCTGTGTTTGATCGTCTCGCTCACACTTCGTTGTATGTGTTTTTTTTTTTTTTTTTTTTTTTCTGTTAACATACACAGACGTTCGCTCTACAATGTATTGTTGATTGAGAAATATTTCGGTTGAAACCAGAAAAGTCTTTTTGCTTTCTCGTTTGGTTTTTTTAATTGATAATTTTTTGATGATGCTGATTAATTTATTTTGGTAATATTTCAAGAGATAAAAAAAAGTGCGAAGAAAGAAATAGCAGGGTTACGAAAGAGAAAGAAACAGAAAATGCGGAAATTTATTTAATTAATTTGACGAGGACAGGCACGTTTTTAGATGCACGTAGTTCTTTATGGACGACTACTTTTATGAATAGAGATAATAGAGAAGGAGACACTTAGAGAGCAAGAGAGAAAGAGAGAGAGAGAGAGGAGAGAGAAAGAGAGATTTTACGCTTCTACAACGCACATTGACTAGTGATCTCATTCATAAATTTGGAAAAGGAGGAAAAACCCATTCTAAAATAATTTATAATGAAAAATAAATAAGGATATTAGTATTTTATAACTTTTGATAATTGCCATTTTTATTTTAAACACTAAAAAAACTAGATATTAATAACGGATATTAATTAAAATTAAAATTTAAAAAATAAATTTATCAATTAAGTATAAAGTGTTAAAACTATTACGTTTAGTAAAAGTTGTTATCATTTGAATAAATAGCCAATCAACGCTTAGCAATACAACGTTTATTAAATGAGAATTTTTTTTTCCGATTCCAGGAAGGACATGCCTGCACATCGCGGCATCGAAGGGTTTCGTCGACATCGTCCAACAGCTGGTCCGCTCGGGAGCGGAGCTCGACACGGAAGAGGGACTCGCGGGCAGGACGGCGCTGCATCTCGCGGTGGAAAACGGATGCCGCCAAGTCGTTCATTTTTTAGCGCAAGAGCGACGCTCCTGCCTCGAGGCGGTCACCTACGCCGGCATCACGGCCTACGAAATAGCCTTGGACGTCGACGAGCAGCTCGCCGACGAGCTTCTGCGCTTGGGAGCCTCGCCGAGGGTTCGGCTAAGCGACACCGAGAGCAGCACGGACGATAGCTCCGAAGATGAGCCGGAAAATTCGTAGTGACCGAGTCGCCAGCCTCGAGCCACTTTTCATATATTCACTTACTGCTATTCACACTCGTAGAGTATATGGGACTGGACGATAACGCGGCCCTGACTTTAACTTTTGTTCACCGTTTTATGTGAGCTTTATTTCCGAGGGAATCGTTAAAACTTATTTTCGAAGAAGTCGCGCACTCGCGCGCGAGTAGGTATTTTTTCTTTTGGAAAATTTTGCTCAACGACTTCCGTTGTCATTCGCGAGTCATTTTTCTAAAAATTTCGTTAAATTGTTGTCTCGTTCAACAAAATTGTTACTACCCTTTGTTAGCACCAAAAATGTGTGTTTTATGTAAATATTTTAGATCCAAGTATCTTTAGATTGTAAGAATTAAAAAAAAAAAAAAAAAAAAAAAAAACGAAACCTTGAATCTAGAAATAATCAGTAAAATTCTCCTTTATATCGCCTAATTTTAAGTATATGTAAGTGCTAGTCAAAATGTCACATTACAATGTGTCGTAATGACGGTCTAAAGGTTAAGGTATAAAATTGTCTAATACCTTTGTAAATAATTTCGATTGGTAAACTTAAATTAGTAAATATTGTTATTTTATATTGATATAAATTAGAAATTTTTTGATATTTTGTATGTTTAAAAAAAATAGTAAAGATTAATTAGGGTAATTTTAGTTTATACCAAAATATTATGAGCTTATCGTGAAAATTTAATAATCAAGCTGCAATTAAAAATAATCAAGCAAATAATAAGTTAATGTTTCAAATTTCAAATTTCAAATTATTTTATAAATTTTTGCAATGAGCCAATTATTCTGATAGTTATTTAGTTAACCCTAATTGATTGTGTATAATTAGAGAAAGAATTTATTATATGTTTAAGAATATCACAAATTATTTGTAATTTTTATGAATATAAATTATTTTTTTGAGTCAAAACAGGAATAAAAAAATTTCATGTAATTTTTTTTATTTGCCAAAGTTGGTATTAGTTACTGTACTATTTGTATTAAATTCCGAGTAAGAAAAAGTAAGGAAAAGTTTGCATAAGACTGATTTTATAAGCATTAATGTGAACTAGAAAAACTTTTTTAATAAAAAAATCACCTTTTCCACTTTTTCTAATCAAGGGATTATATCTACAAAGAAAAAAATGTTTATATTATAAATACAATACCGAAAATGTAAAATACTTATTAAATAACTAGATAAAAATTTAAGTAAATCATCATCAACGTATATTATAATAAATTTTTAACTAATACCTTGATGTATATATAGTTGTAATAAATTACAATGCATGTATAGTTGTAAAAAAATGTGTAAATATAATTATAATTAAAGTTTTATAAAAATAAATAAATTGTAACATCTTTTATTCGAAACTTATTCTTATTTATTATACAAATAATTTTGAAAGTTTATAATTTATCGAATACGACTATTGATCGGTTAAAGACACGAGAAGTTTAAAAATAATGCACATTCACATAAAGAAGAAAATATATATTTATTTAAAACAAATATTTTTTAGCAAAAAATTTAATGAAAAACATATTGGTTTGACATTTGTTCGGAAAGAACCATATAAAAACGCAACACACAATAATTTTCTGAATTAATTATCAGTAAATTGCTACAAAAATTTATTATTAAATATAAAAGATAAAATAAAGAAAAGTTTGTACAAATATCAGTTTTGACAGGAAATCCAACTCGAAAAAACTTAACGCAGACCTTGTCGACGGCTTATCGATCCGATTCTTACGCCTCTTCCTCGACGTCGACGTCATCGTATTTTCGACTCGAGTTGACATTTGCAGTCTCGTATTGTTGATAATCGGATATGAGATCTAAAAGATCCGCGTGGGCGTCGATGAATTCGTTCTCTTCCATTCCTTCGCTGGTGAACCAATGGAGGAATGCCTTCCTCTTGAACATTAGGGTAAACTGATTCGATACGCGCTTAAACACCTCGTGAATGACGGTGCTGTTACCCAAAAAAGTACCGGATATATCGAGGCCCTTGGGAGGAATATCGCAGACGGCCGTTTTTACGTTGTTTGGTATCCAATCGACAAAGTAAGGGGAGTATTTGTTCTGGATGTTGAGCATCTCGTCCTCCACTTCCTTCATCGACATTTGACCGCGAAATATTGCCGCGACCGTTAGATATCTGTCATTGAAACGTATAAGTTACATTTTTAAAATTAAACGTTACAAGCGTTAGATTTGTTTGTAAAATTTTTTGTCATCAAAGTCAAATCATATTTAATCAATTATAATTAATGAATCTTTTATGGAATCAAAGTTTCAAGACTGAGTCATTTGATATAGAATATTCCGCGTTAAAATCTGAATAGTAAAATTTTTTTGCGAAATATATTACGATTTGCGAACGTCTGGAAATTTCAATAACTTTAATTTGGTGAAAAAAAAAAAAAAAATCATTATTTGTTTAAATTTTGTTTTATACGGAAAATATAATCTCTTGAATTATCATAAATGATGCAAAAGAGATTTACAATTTATATACATTTATGTACATAAATCAAATAAAATATTGATCTTGCATTATATAGTTCGTTATTAAAATGAAGAAATAAAATTCGTTTTACCGTCCGTTTCGCGGATCGCAAGCAGCCATGACATTTTTCGCATCGAACATCTGTTGGGTTAGCTCCGGCACCGTCAGCCCGTTGTAAAGTTTGTTCGCTCGCGAAATCAGTGGGGCAAAGCCCGTTAGGAAAAAGTGCAATCGGGGAAACGGTACCATATTTACAGCGAGCTTTCGTAAATCGGCGTTCAGCTGACCTAAAACAATATTTGTAATGAATATTCTCTTCCGGACAAATGAACATAGAAAGTAGAAGAACAATGACAAGTTTTTAAAATAAATGTTTCAATAATAAATATTATAATTCATATTATATAAGGCGATAAATTTGAAGAAACAAAATCATGTATAAAAATTAGATATTTTAATTAGAACAAAGAAAAAATAAATACTAGAACAAGTTAAACATTCTAGACGAAAAATTTTATACGGATTGAAATTCCGGTATTGAAAAGAATGTAAGTCCATTATTATTATTATTATTATTTTTTTTAAATGAGCTGTCACATAATTTATGATAAATTTATTAACTATTTAACTAATTTACTAAAAAAAAAAAAAAGACTTGCACCATGTATAATTTTCTTTGTTTTTTTTTTTTAGATATTAATTGAAAATAATTATAAAAATTTTATTTAATAAATAATTTAAACGTTATTGATATAATTATATTTTTTATGGAAGATGTTTATTCAGACCAAATTTATCTTTTAATTGAATAAATAAATAAATAAAAAATATCTTAAATGATAGTAATAATCACTACTATCGCTATCATCGTACTATTTTCATAACCAATAAAATAAATGTTGGCTTTAAACTTTTAAGTAGATAATTATAAATGATAAAAACAATCAATTACAGTTAAGCTTTTAATTATCAAAATTTCTTTTTCTAATATATATATATATTAAACTAACTACCGATTAAATTTTTTATTAAAAATTTTACAATGCTGATTTTTATTTACGACGAAATTTAATATTATTAGTTAATAAATGAGATGCATTGAAATAAATAATATTCAAGAAAACTTGTACACTATATTTCTATTAATAAAAATTAATGAAAATCTAATAATAAATATTTGCAAGAATATTAAGAAATTAATCAAAAGCTTAACAAACCTGGAAATCTGAGACACGTAGTTACACCGGACATTGTGAGCGAGACCAAGTGATTGAGATCGGTGTAAGAGGGACTTTGTAGCTCGAGCGTTCTCAAGCATATTTCGTACAGGGCTTGATTATCGATGCAGAACGTCGAATCCGCAAGACTGACCAATTGCTGAATGGACAGCAAGACGTTGTACGGTCCAACGACCGTATCTTGCACTTTCGGCGAGGGTACGATCGAGTACGCGTTGACTATTCTGTCCGGATACTCGTCGCGTATTTTCGACAACAAAAGCGTACCCATACCCGATCCTGTACCACCGCCCAACGAATGCGTCATTTGAAAACCTTGAATGCAATCGCAATTCTCGGCCTCGCGACGTACGACGTCCAATACTTGATCGGCTATTCCCGCGCCCTCGGTGTAGTGACCTTTCGCCCAATTGTTACTCGCTCCATTCTGGCCGAAGATGAAGTTGTCCGGTCGAAATATGCTGCCGAAGGTGCTCGAACGTATCGCGTCTATGGTGCCGGGCTCCAAGTCTACTATTACCGTTCGAGGTATGTAACGTTTGAATGCCGTTTCGTTAAAGTAAACGCTGATCTTGTCTAATTGCAATTGATTATTTCCTTGGTACGAGCCGTCCGGTTGAATTCCATGCTCACCGGATATTACTTCCCAGAACTGTTTTATAGATATTTTGTTTTATATTCGCAGCCTTTTTATATTTTAGCTTAATTTTTATTCTTTGTTTGTAGCTTAGTAAAAAAAAAAAAAAAAAAAAAAAAAAAAAAAAAAAAAAAAATTCAAAATCATTATTATTAATTTTATGAAAATCAAGTTGCTGGCATTAAGATCTAATTAAAGCGTTCAGAATCAAATTCAAATCTATATCTATCTATCTTTGTAATATATATTTTGCTATTGGGTATACAATTCTATCTATATTTACTGTCTTATCTTAATGATGATTTATTGCGTGAGTTATGTGTATATTTATAAAATAGCTATTGAAATACAAATGATTATCATAACTATTACTAAATGAATATACATCAATTAACAAAATTTTAACCCAACTCAACTGATAAAAAATTTTTTTAAATTCTCGAAATACTTACTCGGGAGCCGATTTGATTACCACATTGGCCTGCTTGTATATTTAAAATTTCACGCATTTTTAAATTTTTTTGATAATTTTTATTTGCTTATATTTAACACAGAAAATTTTGTATAAATTAATAAAAATTGACTAAAATTTAAAAGGTTAAGCACTAAAAGGCCAAAACGAAAAAGTGAATTTGTTTAATTAAACATTTGACAGTCCATCTTTTTTTTTATAAAAAAAAAAAAAAAAAAAAAAAAAAAAAAAAAAAAGACAAAATGAAAAAATCTTTATAGCAAGTATTAAAAATTATCAATTAAAATTGCATTATTGCATTAAATTAATTATACATAAATTACAAATTATTATAATTCCCATTTTTATTTTTATTTTATATTTTAAAATAAATTAAAATTTGAAGATTAATTTTATAATATTAATAAAAAAAAGTGTAAATGTCTGTAAAATAACATAAAATCTTAGTCCACAATATATATTAATTAAAATATTTAAATAGAAAATTAATACCTACTTTCGATCAAATATTTAAATTGAAATTATTTGTATATGGAATATTTATTAAACCTGGACCTGGAATAAACTTGAACCTGGAATACTTTAGGTTAATTTTATGATAAGCAAAATTTATCTTAAAACATAATAGTCTTCATTGCGTAGAAAACTTCCTTACCTTGTTTGAATAACCACATTATTCCAAAGAAAATAAGCGTGCGCATATGAGCGAACCTCTAAATGGGATATGGGCATCAAAACGTTAGTGCGATACTAGCCGCAAGATGGGTCTACCATAGCCTCTTGGACGGAATAAAATGAGCTCGTTCTTTCGAACGTTTTCCTCGTAGTACAGCATATTCTCAGCATATTCTCTACTACAAGCTAATAAATTCGCAAGCAAACGAGTTTTCGAGTCGCAAGGTATTTCAGCAAAGGTACGGGCAAAGCTGCCAACTTTAGGAAAAAATTAATAAAAAAGAGGTTAAATAATGAAAAAAAAAATCGTATTTTAATAAATATCAAAAATTAAATGGCCAACTAATATGTAAAAAAAAGCACATAAATAAATTGTTGATTAAACAAATAATATAATAGTTTAAAAAAACTATTTAAATTTTGAGGCCTCAAAAAATAGCCCGGCAAAGCGAATATACATATAAAATCATTTTCAATCATTACAATTTTTTTACAAAAGTTACACACAACTTTTACAAAACTGTCCCAATTTTTGCAGTCATTGTATTGTATACAGGCCTCGATTGAAGGCTTTTTGTATTCTTTAAAACAACCTATACGGTAACCTTTTTTTTTTTTGAGCTTTCTATCTTTATTCATATCTTAGGAATCAATTCAGAATTTTGAATCAAATTCTGCAAATGAACAAGTCGCTATCTCATTTTATCACAACAATTAACGTAATAAAAATATTAAAATTGAATTGATATTGCATTTAGACGATGAATTGTGTCAAAATATGTACATAAAACGCTTTTCATATATTTTTGAAATAATTTGATAATTTAGTTGAAAACTGGAATAACTTTCTTACTTTACTTAAATCGTAAAAAATGTTTCCAAAATCATTTCTAGCAAATTTTATCGATTTTTTAGTTTTAAACATCACTTCAGAACACTAAAAGTTACATTCTCGAAACGTAAACAAACTATCTAAGTGGTAAAAAAATTTTCAATACTGTCTATATATGCGAAAAGTAGCCCATGCTCGCTCTGTTGGGGCTTCCCCTATTTTATGAAGCTTCCCCTTGAGATGATTAGAAAATTTAATTCGAAAATTTCTTTTCATAGCAAAGCAAAACATAATTTGTTCCATTGAAAATGAAATAAATCGAAGCAGTGTTTGCTTGTAATCAATAAAATTACCTAATGCAGCTTATTAGCCATTTTATTTTGTGCGAATATGCGTAAACCAATAAACAAAGTCCTCGGGTACAATGATGAAATTTTCCTTTTTCATTCGTTTACTTTATTATATTTAAACCAATAATTGTATAGGTGAGAGAAAATTACAAAATTTGGTTTTACAGCTATTTTGTTGCTTTGTGAAAATTATTCGCCTATAAGACGAGTCACTCTATAAATAAGTGAAGATGAGTTTACATTTTAATCGATTTTATTTATTAGTATATCAATTGATCGGTTAAAACTTTTGCCGCTTCTATTTATTTTTGGGGAATGTTTGCATACAGTTGTGAAAACAAATTTGACGTCTATGATTTTCAGTGTATATTCAAAAGTTTGAGGAAAGAGAACGAAAACCAAATCGACGTATTAAATTCATCGTTATTACGAGACATTGTTACCGAGTACATCTCAGTGAACAGTGAATATTCATATAATACGTGACATCGTCATTGCATGAGCTTCTCAGTGATTAAAGAATATTAAGAGTTAAGAGAAATAATTTTAATTCTATTCTATTTCCATTAATGTATCCAATCTTTTAAAATTTGGTTTTTATTTTTTTCTAACGATTAAATGTACCGCATCGCATATTTTTCCCTAATAAATTATTGAACTCTTATCTCAATTCTCAATTTTAAATAATTTTTTTTTATTTTCTGACATCGACGTTATCTAGTTCATCGGAAAATTTTATGCTGTTACGGCTATGGAGGTTAAATTTTTAGAATTTTGAAAGTCTGTTTTTCGTCAATAAAAAGAAGAAATTCTAAGCTTGTATTTGCTTTGATTTTTAAAGATCAAATGAAACCTCCTTTGGAATTCTATTCTCCTGATATTTTATGTTGCGTCTTATATTTATTCTGGGCGTTTTTAAAAGTATTTATATATATATATATCTATATATACATACATACATACATACATACATACACATATCCACTAACAAAGTTGTACTGCCTCTTCGAATTTTATATGCTCCTGATACTCTTGCTGTGATTTATAGTATATATATATTACTTATACTGTACTATTTACATCGTGTTTTCATTAAAAGTATTTCATACATATTTATTTGCAAGTATATCTTTTATATAAATAATTAATTTAATGGTCATTGATAAATTAAGAAAATATCAAAATTTGATTTTCATAATGCAAACACTCTCAAAGAATTTGAATAATTCATTTTTTTAATATTACAACAATACATGAAATCGATTTTATTGTGAATAATTCAAAAATTGGCAAAAATTTATTTACAAATAATTGAAAGAGAAAGAAAGAGTCATTTAACGATAATACGTGAATCCTCTTTCATAGCACGCACGACAGACTACCACAAATTTGAATTTACGATTTAAACGTGGGAATTTTAACTATGTGGAAAATGTGTAAGGATATATATATATATATATATATATATATATATATATATATATATATATATATATATACATATATTATATATTATATATAAATTGCTTTCGAGCGTACGAGCGTGTGATCATGATTACACATAATGCACGAGGAAAACTACTCCGGAGGGTAAAATAATACGTTCGCGAGGCATTCCCATGAACCAAAGACGCCACTTCGCCTCCTTCTTTACGTACTCAAAGCGACTTTATAATTCGAGTAATCATGAGGAGAAAAAAAAAAGAAGGAGTTACTCGAAGAGAAACGCTAACGTACACGTGTATATTTATACATACGAATGGTTTCGTACGCATGTACGGGCGCGTGGAAGAAAGAGGCGCGTCGTCGAATCCGAGAGAACAGGGTATGCCTCTTTGTTCCGTGATATCCGGTAGGCGGGATTTGTTCCGCGTCGGCTCCTGGCCAATCCGGCGTAAACAGAAAAATTTTAAAATTCGTTAACCCGACTTTTCTCCATATTTTTTTCATCTCCTTTTCTTTATTCTTAAGGTTTTCTCTATATTATTGAAATCGTAATGTAAATAGTATCGTTTTTCCTTCAATCTCAATTGATAAAAGCATTGTTTTCTTAAATGACGTTTTATTTTTAAAAAATTAACTTTTTATTCTTAGTGTTATATTGGTTAGCATAGCATATTATTTTAAATGGACTAATGTAAGTGATATATAGGTATGGAGAATCATTGATATTTCGTTAACAAAATAAAAATTGCAATCGTTATAACTAAATGTAAAATCAGAAATTTTATCATTACGTAGGAGGCATAACTCGGGTAAGTGAATAAATAAGACTCATGATTAACTGGGATTTTATCATTTATTTTATATTGCAACATAAAATTTGTACAAATAATAATACGTAATAATAATAATAATGATGATAGTAATAATAATAATATTGTCGTAACTAATAATAATAAGCAATAATAAAATTATTCAAATATTCTGATATCCGCTTATTTACTTTAATATCGTATTTACAAAAATTACACCATTCGATTAAAATCGTGTAATCAGAAGATTGGCAATTGTTCAAATATTGAACAGAGGAAACGCTTTTTTTCTATATTGATAATTGCAAACTTTTATTGCTTAAATGAAAAAAAAAAAATTAAAAAAAAAAAAAAAAAAAAAAAAAAACATAAGCAACGGCAAAGCTAACCAGATCGTCGCAATCCGGACATTTAAATCGCGTTCACCTATTCGGCAATTTAAAAATAAATCGTAAAAAATTATAATAATCGTTTACATTGAAGAATTGTAATACGATTGCAGACGTTTATATAAATGGTTTATCTCTCATGTTGCACACATGTTCTTATCGCAAGAGAACATTGGCGCTATGTATATAGATTTATATATATATATATATATTTATAAGTATTTAAAATGAAGGATTGCGTTTCATCGATAGGACAATTTGTGTGCCCTTCAGGTTACTCATTTTTGCTTAGATACGTTTATCCTTGACTTATTTAATAAAGTTGCAGTTAAATATATTTGCACAAGTCGCATTAGCGCATTGTAACATTATCTTCGTTCGTCTTTTTGTTTTTTGTTTTTTTGTCGTTTTTTTTTTCTATTTTTTATTTATTTTTTATTTTTTATTCTTTTCGTTTCTATATACATATCATCAAGTTTTATACAAGATAAGTCGAATGTTGATGATACAATGAGATGAAATGAGTTTGTGTGTGTGTGCGTGTGTGTGTGTGTGTGTGTGTGTGTGTATACATAGGCGTGGACATGAGCTTTCATTTCATTTTCTTCAATCGCGTGAAAAGTACGACCTCGTCGATGCTCGATCAGCGCATTTTTAAGTTGCCTCCCTTACTTCGATACTTTTTAGGATTTCGCTTTTCTTATTTTTTTATCATGAAAAAATATGACGTTTGTATACAGGTAATACTTTTCTCTACGTTTTTCACTCATTCTCACTCATTCTATCTCTCGCTTTAATTTATTTTCAGAGATTTTCTTCCCTGATAGCATTTAGAGAGTACTTAGCATTTTCTTTCGTTATTCACACGAACTTGTAAAACTATAATTGGTCATAACGCGTTCTCCGTTATTTCCAGCTCGCTTGAGAATTAAAAGTTTGCACGAAAAATTTTTCTCTTTAATTTAACGGATGAAGCTCCTAAAATTGTATAATTATTAATGTTACAGCTAGATAACATTTTCTTGTCGATTCTCAAGCTAATTGAAAAGTCATAAGCGATTAACAACATTTACTACGAAATACACTGTTTAAACTCTATTGAAGTAATACAATATAAGTACGTACGACGAATAATTCGTGCAAATTTTCTTTGCTCATATGGAACATTGGAAATTTACAAGAAGTCGCGCGATATATTTGAGCGACTGTTCAAGCATCGACGAAATGTCGCGCGGCGCTCACAAACGCACACACACACACACACACACACACATATATATATATAATATATTTATATTATTTATAATAGTAGGCGAATGATATAAATCGCTTCTCTCTTTTACTTTATCATCTTACTATGCTATTGTATCTTTTTTTTTTTTTTGTGTATCTTAATAATCTCTTTAAAAGATGCATGTGCGTGAGTCTTAATCGAGGCGAGGATAATAATTAACAATGATGCCTTTGGCGAAACGCAGTATTTTTTATTTATTTATTAATTTTTTTTTTTTTTATTTATTTATTTATTTATTTTTTTTATTTTATTTTGTCCCTTCATGTGAGAGCTTAAGAATTGAAGGATTTATGCCGCGACGAAGCGTGTGTTTTTCCTTTATTTTGAGCTACGAGCAAAAATGAGATCACATTGAATTGTACAAAAATAATAACTTTAACAAGGTCAAAGATTTGTAACATTACCGTCGACAATTTATACCGCGCACACGTTTCTTCGACCGTAATTCAAAACATGAAAATACTAATGAAAATGCCTGGCTTGTTTGCATTATTTATAAATACGATGTAGCTTGTTTTTTTCTCTTGGATAAAGTTATGCGAGCACGATTCATTTAAGGCGATAAACACCAGATCGCTCGATATTTTTTTTATATTTCGTAGTAAAGCATTTAAATTGTAGGCGGACGAGAAAGACAAAAAGTAGTCCGCGATCGTATTCGGGTATAGAATGAAAATTACTTTTTATTTTTATTAGGATTACTTTTACAATATATTTTTATTTTTATAATTAAAGTGTTATTTATTTGAAATAAATGTGCCTTTTTTTTTTCTAAAATTTTCTAATTTATTTTATCATATAAAAAACAAATATTTATCACAACTAATCGTATGCTGATTTGAAAGAAATATTTATTATTTTGTCAGTGTTTTATTAGGTGAGAGAAATAAAGTGTGTAAATACTTTATGTTTGATAGTAGCCCTAGACTTTATTAATCAATGATGTATTTTATAACAACGCTTAATTGACTGATGTCTTACACTTATCGAATACCTAGATAACAATTTTTCACAATTGTCAATCTCGATATACATATAACAACAAATGGGCGATGAATTAAAAATCATCGAGCGAAGAGTCGTAGCGCGGTGTCGGCAAGCGAACAATTATCGTATATAAATGACTCCACGCACACACGGCGCATATACAAATAAAAATGAAATAAAATAAGTTTGACAATTAAAAAAATATAAAGGAAAAAAAAAAACAAAAAAAAAAACAAATTAATAATATAACGGAGTCGCAAAATAATAAAGTAATGATGTAAGTCGAACCGGCGACGCAAAGAGAAAGTTTCTCTCGAGCTGAAATCGCGATTGGAACGACTTTCGCGCGCTCTAAAACGGATGAAAGTAGTAGATATAACGCTTTAATAAAGAACACATCGAAATCTACGATATACAATCATTATACGCGCTCCTTACTTTAACACGAAAAAAAAAAATAATGTATAAAATAATAAGAATCAGTTATGGCTAATATTTACACGCAACTAAATAATGTATTTTTCTCGCAAAATGTTATGCAGGTGGGAACACGCCGACGTATTTCTTACAAATATGGAAAACGCTCCACAGATTTCAGCACGAGCTTGTCTTGCTTTTTTTTTTTTTTCTTTCTTTCTTTCTTTCTTTCTTTTTTATTTTATTTTATTTTACATTCTACCGGTCGCTTGTTCATACTTTTGCTCGTTTTTTTTTTTTTTTTTTTTTTTTTTTTTAGTACAATAATATATATAATATATATATATATATAGAATTCTTTCTATATGCATATAAAGGCTATCTTATTTACGATATCAATCACGTCACATCGATAAATATAAATCTTGGATCACAAACACACATCGTACGCTGTTTAGTTTTTTTGCACTTCTACACTTTCACGCTCGCACGCACGCATACATTATTCTGTTTCTTACGACGTATAAGTGCGCAATAGATCGTTCACGTATATAAAAGTATAAAATATACCCAAGCATTGGTCAAAGATGCGCCGCGCTCTCATCTTTCGGTTGATACAAGAGAATAACGACGGAACAAATCGATGACATCGAGTCGATTTGTCGGAATATAAGTAAAAGATGCGCCCTTTAACGTTGTAATAATGGAGACAAAAATCCGTAAGATTTTTCTCTTACCAAGATGTATAAATTTTTATTTTGAAAATTACCGAGACCGCTCTCTGTTCTCAGTCATTTTTAGAACGACTTAGGAACATTGTGTTTACAACATTGTCAAGCAGGACTCTGTTGAATCGATAGATGTGAAGCGAACGTTTACACAGATTTCTTTTAACATAAAAATTAGGCCTATATATATATATATATATATATATATTGCAAAAGTATAAATAAAAACATATAAATAAAAATTCTTTTATAAAATACATACGTAAATTTTGATTTTTTTTTCTTTCTTTTTTTTTTTTTTCATTAATAAATAGAATAAAAACAAGAGTAATTAAAAATAAAAATGTATAACGTCCGCTTCTTAACATCGTTATTTTTATTTTCTCGATTCCACAGAGTTCCCATGAATTTTTGTGAACGAACGAAGAAATTCATGGAGTGTGCTAGAGAATAAAAACTTTCGCGATGCATCGAGGCAAAGTTAAACAACGTCATCTCGATTCAACGCGAAAATTGTTGACATTATGAAAGTCGAACACGGCACATCATCTTGACCGGGGTTTTGATAAATTGTTAGATAGATCTCGATTTTTTCTAGCGAATGACAATAAAAAAAAAAAAAAAAAAAAAAAAAAAAAAACTAAAGGAGAAAGACGTGTCTTAAATTATGTTTTATTAAGTATCGACTCTGCCGCGGGGCAGTCTTCGTTTGTTTCAAAGTTCGGTGTTTTTTTTTTTGTTGATTTTTTTTTTTTTTTTTTTTTTTTTTTTTTTTTGTTTTTTCACGTTGTCTAGAAAAAGTAGATCACGTACACACATTTACATAAACAAATACATACATACGTACACATATATATATATAAACCTATTTCTTACTATTATCAAGTGCCTATGAGAGCTTGTATCTTTTCTTTTTTTTTTTTTTTTTTTTTTTTTAAAAAAAAACTGAAACTTTGAGATTCATAGTTAATGGCCTCTTTTTGTATGTGTTTCGTTTAAACTCGAAATGCAAGAAAGTTTATTTCGCGTCATTTGTGTGTGTTTCTTTTCTCATTCGTAATCTATAATTACAATATAATACATTGTTTTTTTTTTTTTTTCTTTCTTATATAAAAAAGTTAATTTCGTCGCGTCAGCATAAAACTGTTTACGAGCAACGAAAAAAGAAAGTATCGAAGTACATGTATAACGTTGTATAGTTCAGGATAGTCGTGGAGACGAGCGAGAATGTGAGCGCACTTGGGAGTAAGAAACTCATCCCGTCAGGTCACCGTATATACTAATCTCTTTCGAAATTTATTCAGTCAATGGAACGCGACACCGTGAATATAAAAAAAAGAAAACGCTCTCTTATAAAAATCGCGATGAATTTCTCCCTCTGACGCTCTTGTCATATTTCACCGAAAAATCCAAGCTCTTTATAATAATATATTAAGGATTTTTATAGTTCTTCCTATAAAAATAAAATGCGCAATATTTCTACAAACAGTTTGGTCTTTTCGAGTTCAATTATGTTAACACGGGCACCTTTATTTATTTCGAAACAGGCACTTCTGATTATGTAAGTTAGTCGTTTTTAATTATAATTTTTTCTAAAATTAATAGTAATATAATAAAAAAAGATTTTCAACTTTAAAGTATCTTTAAGCACTGCGTTTGGTGCATTCGTCCTATCAATGCGGATTTAACACAGCGCATATTTTAAAATATGTCAATAAATATTATTAATTTTAAATAAAATAATCAAAGTAATTTTAAAAACGTTGCGAACTTTATTGATTTTAAAATGAAAAATTCAATTTGTATGTCAAAAATTTCAAAGTTTTAAATAAAATAAAAATTTTTTCATTTCCATTATTTTAAAAGTATATACTCGTACAATAACAAAACTTAATATTATTTTGATTCTTGTAAAGAAATTGAAAAGTACATTCTAAGATACAGTATAACTGATCTGTATAATTTAATTAAAATAACAAAAAAAAAGATTAATCGTAACAAAGACACTAGAACCGAAGCCATTCGCTCGCTTCAAAGTATTCAAAGGTACCCGTGTCTATGACACCCCGGTCCCCTGTCTACTGCCTTATACCCAATATTGCTTGAACACGGAGTTCGTTCAGTCGCCGGGTCGAAGTCGATTTCACAATTGTTCGGACAATATGATCACGTGCACGGCTTGTATGTTGTCATTGTGAGCGATTTTGTTATTCGTCGGGGCCGTGGTCGTTGTGCCCTTGTACGAGACTCGGGCTTCCTCGACGCTCTCGATAGCGGTGTGCTCGCAGCCTTCGGCTTCGGCTCTTTCGCCCTCGGGAGCGTCGTTTCTGCCGCTCGAGTTCGTCGCCGTTGTCGCCGACGTCGCGATAGTCGCGTTTAAGCTGCCGTGCGCCTCGATCACGTCCGGTATATTCGACAGGGTCATCGGGGCGTGTCGCTCGGTCTGTCTAGGACTCAATCTACTTAAACAATCAACAACGCTCGGTTTTCTCGATTCTTTGATCTCGTCACCGGCACAACCACCACCACCACCACGACCACCACCACCACCATCACCAGCTTCATCCGTAGCAAATTTTACCCTCGGTGTGCTCCTCGTCGGGTTGCCAATGCCGCTGTCGTTTTCGGTCTGGTTGCTCGACGAGGAGTTTTGAGAATCTATGGCGAAGGAACGCCGCCTCAGCAGCGCCGACTCGACGATGTCGGTTTCCGCGCCGAGCAAATGTTGCTGGCGTTCTACCATGGACCTCGTGGTCGCTGCGGCGGCTAGTAGTTCATCGGACGCGAGACCGCCGCCGCGGTTAAACTGATCCGGTACCTCGGGTACGGCCTCCAGCAAGCCCGAACGTTCGATTCGCCTGGACAGAGTAGCGTGACTATCGGTGCCGGTGAGATGTCGCGAGGAAGGTTGTCTGCTACCGGCAGGCTCGAGCTCGGCAATTTCAAGCAGTCCGGATTTGTCGACGCGTCTGACGGAGGTCGTCGTCGAGGCGCCGTCCAGTATTTCAGGGGTTGTGCTTATACGGCCACGGGGTAAGGTCGCATAGTAAAAGGCGCTATTGCTGTTGATGAGAGGCTGCTGTCCGGAAACGGGAGAGCGCAAGTAGCCGGGTGCGGGGCTGGTACTGGAGGGCCGATACGGGTCGCTCTCGATGACGATCTCCATGTGGTGAGAGGGAGTCTGGGCTTGCTGTCGATGATGGTGCAGGTGATGATGGGGGGCCTGCTGCTAGAGCCAAGTAGTGCGCGATTTTCCGGCTCGCGAGCCGGTAGGCTGATCTCAGACTATTATTTCGCGAATGATGCGACGACCCCGGCTGTTGGGCGTCGAGTAGCCGGATTCCAAAGATTCGTCGTAGGATAGGCTCACCTGTTGCGGTGGCTTCGAATCCTCGTCGTAATTTTCTTGATAGGGAAGACCTGATACATCGTATGGCGAATCTAAAATTTTAAAATGATTTGTTTTAAAAATATATACATCGACAAAACAACGAAACTATTCACATAATGTTCTTTATTTTACTATTTATTTAAATTTATAAATTTAATAAAGAGGTCGTAAAGAGCGATAAGATTATTCTTTTACGATTATTTTATTGTTGGAGTAATATTGTTTGAATAAAATAACGATTTTATTTTGAAAAGAAGACAATGTGTTACAGACGTTATCGAGATACAGAGAAACGAGCGAAGGTCCGATAATTGGAGTGCGCGCAGTGCGTGATTTTATGCCGTGTTTGTACGACGTAGAGCAAGCGGCAGATATAAGCGCGCTCGTTCGCGTATACCTTACGTAACGAGAATCGCAAACAGCGAATGATCGTGTGTGCGTGGACAAATTGCGTGCCGTCGTCTCTGAGACGCGGCGCGCGTGCATCGAATGAATTACGCCGGGGCATGTAATGGACAACGCGAGGATACACCGTATCCAAAGGCCTTTACTAGTTTCCCCTCTTCTATGGATAGCGCCCGCGCGCTATACGCGGACAAACCGCTGCAATTTCCGCGGATGCACTTGCGTATATTCGTTTGTTTAATCCGTGCAGGTATGCGGATGCCGGCGAAGCCCGATACGGCACGAGCCCCGCCTTTTGTGTTTTCATTCGTTCGAAAAACAAATTAGCAGTATTTGTTTCAGGCTAACGCGTTCGGACGGATAATGGACGAATTTTACAGCGATTTTCCCACGCCTAATACACACGGCTGTCCGATTAAACTTTTAATTAATTTAATGGGTAATCGCGGCTGCGTAAATTTGAAAATGTTTGATTGAATGTAATTATTTTGGCACGGTACGTGAAAAAAAAAAACTAAATTAATAATCTGTATTGAATTTCGGTGTTTTTTTTTTTTTTTTTTTCTTTCTTTCTTCTTCAAAGAGTGAAAACGATAAAAAAAGAAAATAAGAAATAAAGATTGATTCTTTTATTTTTAAAAAAATAAATTTTTTTTTTTAAAGCTTTAAATTATTTAAAAAATTTCAAAAGCGTAAAGAATTTTTTAATAAAAGAAAACACGTTGCCGATAAATTTTACAAATAGTTCATCGATATTCTGTTAACTATCTCTAATACACGGAAAAAACGTGATTCCCGAAGGTTGCGAACACGCACATACACATACAGAGTAAAGCTTCTCAGAAAAATAAGAGAAACTCTGCGCGCCGAGAAGACTAACGATTAATCGAGTACGAGGAAAAACCAACGTAGCGTTGATTTTTTCCTCTCGCGCATTTTTTTTTTTTTATTCCAAGGCGCTGTGACTCTTGTAACTATTATTACCAGCAGTTGCGCGAAAGAAAAAGTAAGGAAAAAAAGGAAAAATTGAGATCTATATATATATATACGTCTATAAAGGTGAAGTGAAAAAGAAAAAAAAGAGGGATGGTTTTACTAACCGACATGCTTCTGGGACTTGACAACCGTGGCGAATGGCTCGCAGAATTGCTGCCGACTCAGGTTGTGGCTCTCCCTATAATCTTCTCGCTGGGGCAGGTAATGCGGGTGGGCCGGGTAATCGGACTCGGTGGCCGCGTAGCCGCCCATGTCGTACGGCGTACCGACAACCCCGACATTTCCAGCGTTAACGCCGACTCCGTTAGCCGCCGCCGCGGATTTCATTTGCCATATCGAGTCCTGCGAGTTTACCGAGCCCCCGTTGTTCGAATTTGAGTAGCTGTTCTCCATGTAGCCCATGTTCACACCTTTATTCATAATTATTCGTAATGTTTTATTGTTGTTATTGTATTATATTGAAAATTTTTCATTTTTCTTTTTTTTCTACGTGATAATTTTTTTTTTTTTTTTTTCTTGGCATTTTGTTCGAATTTTGTTTTGATATATTGTTGAAAATTATTAAAAAAATATTAAAAATAAAAAAAATGATTACTTTGATACAAGACATAAAAATGAAGCGTATTTAATTCTCACAAAGTTAATAAAAGAATATTATCTACGATATATATCTTTTTTAAAAAAAAAAGGAAAATTTAATTTCTTTAGAAATATACGAAACTTTATTCTTTCAATAATTATGTGAATTTAGTTTTATTTTATTCGTTAAAACTAAGATTTAAGTGTTGATCGATACATTTATGCATTTTCTTATTCGAAATGCAATACGCGTTTTACCAAGTTTCCATTCGATACCAAACTTTCCGAGAAAAAGTATTGAACTTTTTATTATTTATCGCGTACAGGTTTTAGTACTTTCATAAACGGCATTCTTGAAAAGAAATTAAAGTTTTGATTGATGTTACATTGATCGATTGTATTCGGTTCGTTTGAAACTATAAATATTGACTTGTCTTATCAGAAATTGACTTGACGTTGACTTTATTAGCAATTTATTACATTTATGAATACGCAAAATACGCTTTCGTTAATGTTTCAAAATTTTGAAAATATTAAAATTAAGTTAATAAAAATTGATCTATCAAAAATGAATAAAAACGATTGCTTAAATTTTTTCATACGTTTACCTTTTTAATAAAAAGTATTAATAAAGTAATACCATTTAAGTAACGATATTCAAACACAATTAAAATGCTTTTTTTTTTCTAAACTTTTATCAATTAGAAACGATATATATATATATATATATATATACATATATGGTAAAAAATCACCAGTTAGTCGGAAAAGAAAAATAATAACGCTAACAATTAGTAAATCCCAATAACGATCAATTACCATTCTCACCGTTGATGTTGTGATTGGGTTGATGGTATCCATAACCAGGCTGGGCGTAAGCCGGAGTCTTGGAATCTTCAAGAGCGAGTGCATGATCCAAGCTGTGCTCCAACGCCTTGTTCTCCGCGTAGTAGGGCGGAGGCGGTTGCGTCTGCTGTCCATTTCCGGTGACCAAACTCGGCCGAACTCTGCAATTACACGAAAGCTCAGTTGTTAAAGCTTCCCAACGAAGCGATCTGATTTATCAGCTCTTTAATTTAAGCTTTGAGGAGATGCTCTTCGTCTTTGGCTGATTAATCGAGCGCAGCACATCCTCCGAGAGTTACGAGAGCTGTAAAAGGCATCTCGATAGTGCCTGTTTTCCTTCAACTTTCTCTGACTCTTTTCCGATCGGATAAATTTTTTTATTTTCTTCTCTCTATATCTCTCTCTCTCTCTCTCTATCTCTCTCTTTTTAACCAAGCTCAATGATAACGAGAGAGAAGGGAAACGAGCGTGCGGTGCGCGTAACTTGCATGTAATGGGCGAGCCGAGTTAGCGATGAGTAACGTTATTGTTCGTGCGTAAGTTGCGTCATAATGACTGCTGACTGCTTCGCGCAAATTGATATGCAAGCTAATTGTCAATTAAAATTGCGCTTTCTACGTTAAAAACGCTAATGCACGATTGCAAGAGAGCGGTTGTAAAAAGGAGAGTTATTAGGAAGGAAATATTGTAAAATATTGATATGATGATTATGAATTGAAAATACGAAATTATTTGAAATATTATACTCTAATAAGCGGTAATTTAGTACATCGAGAACGTTTCTCAATTTTTATAACGTTTACTCTCATTTATCTTTTCTCCTTAGCAAATAAATCGAATCTCGATAACATCGAATATTAAGAAAACTGAGAGAAAGAAAGAAAGAAAGAAAGAGAAAAAGAAAGAGAGAGAGAAAAGAAAACACGAGAGACTATTTGAACTTATTAGAACCTTCGTTTCGCCACTCGGCATCTCTTTCTTGGCACAAAAATATTGCTTTTTTTTATCGCAGCGAAATGGCGTTGTGAATAGAGGTAGAAGTAGTAGTAGTACTAGTAGTAGTAGCAACACTAGTACTAGCAGTAACAGCAACGGTAGAATACGGCAGATGCTTTATCTGTCTGCTGAAGAAAATTCAACTGTAAGAAATAAGGCATGGTCAGAAAAAAGAGCGGGGAAGAATCGGAAGAACAAAAAAGATTACTGCGAAGATGCAATAATGGCGTTCTTATGATATCGATAATCGAGCTTATAAGCGAGTTGCTCATCCGGAAGAATGCGATTCGTTAATGAGGTTACAAAAGGTATATACTCAGAAATAACTGTGTATCTTTTTTCCTTTAATCTTTTAACGCGTTTTCTTTTTTTCTTTTTTTTTTGCATACAAGAAAAATTTTATTGTATTTATTGAAAATTTTTAATATACATATTGTGTGAAGCAATTTGTTTTTCATACATTTATTTTCCATGAACGAGTTTATTGTTGACTCAATAACCACATGAAATTTTTGTTTAGTCGTACTAAATAACTTTTGTGTGCGTGAAAATTTAGATTATTTCATAAGCTACAATCATATATTGAATTGAATAATAATTTATTGGACGACATAAATATTTATAAGAAATCAAGTATAAAAAAATAAGAAAAAAACTTTGAAAGCTTGTGCAGCATTCTAGTTTAATTAAAAGTCACACGAAGCTATTATAGGTACTCGTATTTCCCACTCACGCGAGTATAATCACCGTTCATTTTATCTCCTTTAGAGTTAAATCCATCGTCATTCCACGCTGAAACTCCAGTAAATAGATAAATCGAAGCGCGATATTGGCAGAGGGAGCATTCTAGACATTGACGTTTACAAGAAAAGAAGAAGAATAAAATAAAAGGAATAGAAGCGCCGAGGGAGAAGAAATCAATTTGAGCGTTCAGCAAAAATATGAGACTAGTTTATATCAGAAATTTACCGACGCCGCTTCTCGTGTCGGGTAGTAGGAGTCGATTATCTCTCAAGTCGCCGCAGGGTCTGCGTTGCAGCTTCTTGAAAATTGAGTTTTCTCTTCCTGTCCGTGCATTTCCCGCGAGCAGATTACAAAGGCTAGGCGAGTGTGCGCAAGAGCGTGTGCGTACGTGTTTATTCGCATTGCAACGCATACTGCGAGATGGAAGCGAAGAGAAAAAGAGAAAGGGAGAGAGAGAGAGAGAGAGAGAGGGAAAAAAAAGAAAAAGTAGATTGGCTCGACGGAAAGTAAAGAAGGAGAGGAGATATGGAGAACACCTCGACAACTTATATAGAGAAACGCATGCCCTCGCTTCTTGCAAATGCCTCGAGTATCGGCTAAGGCATGCTTCAAGGACCTTTTACTAGCGTTCTTCATTCTTTTTTTCTTTGCATCTTCTTAGCCTGAGTATAGCTTACTTTTTTATAGGTGCTATTCTTTTTTTGTTTTAGTTTTTTTTTTTTTTTCCATTTTCTTTGTATTCTCAGTTTTATTCGAAAATTTTTTTCTTTTATTTTTTTCTTGATTTGATGCGAAATTAATTTTTTTTATCGATTTAACGCTGGTAATATAAATAATAAATTTCATAAAAAAAAAAAAAAAAAATAAAGCGGCTTAACTACAGATTTTAATATAAAAATTTTTAATGGAAACATTTTCTCGTTTTTTGTTTTGTGAAAAATGATTGCAAAGAAAGGTAAATATTTTTCCGCGTTAATGTGAAGAACAATAAAGATGTTTCTAAAAATTAAAATTAGCACAATATAAAGAAATGAAAAGAATGTCCTCGTAAAGCTTCTCACAGAAAATCCGCATAATTAAACGCAAAAATATTTTTAAACAAACGACCGTGGAGGTACTCGAATTTTTTGCAAAAAATTGTTCTTGCTTTTGCGCGATTCTTCTTTTGCTTCTTTGTATATATTCCTTTTAAAGCTTGGACTCTATTTCTCCACGGTTGGCGTTTCTTCGTTGAGTGGCAAATTTGCCCTCTTTTTTCCTCCTTCTATATTTCGCTATATCCTTATCTTTTGCACATACTAAACCCGGAGCTTTTTCAATCCCTTTTCTCTCTCGCTCTTCGGCTCTCGACATTGCTCGATGAAACTTTCATTTCACGCATTACGAGCTACCGAGGATTACGAGGGCAGATGTCTATACTATATACTCGCAGAACCGCACTTAGGATTGTCCGGTTGCGATCTGACTGAAATTTTTTCATACAACGGAAGAGTTTACCGAAGAACAGGAGAGAAAAAGAGAGAGAGAGAGAGAGAGAGAAGGAAGACGCTTTTCATCGCTTCTCGTTTAGTTCGCAGAAGAAGGCGTAAGCTAATTCTTCTATACTTTCAAGCCCGACGGAGTTATGATTGAGTTGATGAAAATCGCCGAGTTTATGCGCCAGTGGGATACTCTCTTTGCGAACTATTCGTTTTTTCTTTTAAAACTTTGCCAAGTTTTTCTTTAAGTCGAAAGTAGCTAAAGATCCGCAAAATTAATATTACTGAATTTACCAAACTGTAATTCTTTTTCAAATAATTATTATAAATTTAAATAAAGTTTTATTCTTTTTATATAGCAATTTATTATTTTTACGGTTCAATTATTGCTAATGTATTTGAAATTTAAATTATTACGTATTCATAAAAGTCATTTCAAATATTTATAAATTTCGATAAAATTGCCATTAAATCAGCGAACCCAAAAAAAAAAAAAAAAAAAAAAAAAGCACATTCGCAATTTAATAAAAATCATTTAAACTCGCGCGCAACTTTTCATGTAAAAACGAAAATGAAAATTTAAAATGGGTAAGTAACGACCTACTTTTTATGACTTATGCATAATGAGAGCAGTCCTTAGTGAAATTTTCAACGAGTTTTCAACAAAGCAAGATGTGTGCTCGCCGAGTTAAATCTTCCATCCGCGCGGAGGCGCGCTCGCCCGCTCGCTTGCTCGCGTCAGAGAAAGTTTCACACTGAATGGCAGAGGTCTAATCCTGGTACTTACGCATTCGAATCCATCTCGTAGTCTTTGGCTTTGGCAGCGTGTTTCCTGCGGCAGCGGCAGAACAGAAGCAGCAACGCGGCGAACAATAGGAATACGGCTCCGCTGACTACGAGAGCAATTAAAGTTGGAGTTGCTAGAGCGCCGGCTTGCGCTATGTAAGAGGGCCCAACTGCAAAATTAATGGTTAAACATTACACTTAATAATTTTACGCGCCATTGTTTTTGAAGCCGCCTAGCGTACCGGTAGATGGCAAGAGGCGCACTCTCTTGCCAATTACCTTGCGCTCGCGCGCTCACGAGTGAGCGTAATAAATTCTTTGACAAAAGTTTATGCATTTGTTTTGGACTTAATTAAACGGAAATACTACGTTATATGAACGTACAATTAAAAGTGGGACAATTGATAAAATACGGCTTTTACTCGCCGTTGATGTATCGTCATACTAGAGGACTTAATACTTAAACAATGCAAATTTTTATGATTAACGTATTAATTTTATTAATATTTTTTCTGTCTTTAAATTTTATTGTTAAATTTTAATTTAATAATTTTATATTAATTTTTAATTTTTATTACATTTATAAATCATTTATTGCACTGATAATTTTATTGCGTAATTACAAATTTGACTTTTCAACGAAAACCGAAAAATCAGTACTCCATAAAATTAGTTAAATAAAATAATCAATGTATTAAAGTATTAAATAAATGTGATTTAAAATTAAGATAATAAATAACGATTGTAACAAAAAAAAAAGTATTTCAATAATTCATTAAGGTAAAAGTAACCCATTACTATCAGGTGCTGGCTTGCCGAGACATTTATAATTCTAAAGGTGTGAAAAGAATCGATCGGAGCATGCTTCTTGCCAAGCTCCGGGAAAGCTTCTTCTTTTGCTCACCCTTGCGAACCGAACAACGAAAACTGTCCGATGTAAAAAAAGAAAAAAAGGATCGATAATAACTATACTCAATAATAACTCACTCTCGGCTTCGACGTAATCGCCACATTTTTGTCTATCGGCTTTAAGACACAGTCTCACGCGGATCCTTGGTTCAGAAGTTGATGCCGCAGGGTCGTCCAATATACCCTCGCGTTGGGTGCTCGCGCTGCCCAATACCTCGAGCGGCCAATCGTCTACTATGCGCCATGTGTTATCCGACCCGGAATCCGATTTTTCAATCGATGCGACCAGGGCTAAGCAAGTTGCGCCAACGTTTATGGCTAAGGTGCCTCCTTCTGGATCGTAGCTAACTCGCAATGGAGATGGAATTTTCGCGACGGCTGTTGTTGCCGTCACCTCGTCCGAGTAATCCGAGTGATTGTTCGTATTGTATACTTTTACCTGAATCGATAAAATAAATTTATTTACTTTCTTTCTTTTCTTTTTTTTTTTTTTTTTTTTTTTTTTTTTGTTTCTTACATATTAAATATTTTAAACAATTAATTATGAGTAATTTTAAATCGACTATTATTTATTTTTTATAGGTCAGATAACTATATATTTAATGTAGTATAAATAGTTTGAACAATTTTCGTAGTAAGTAAAATATATAATTAAAATTTCTATCGTTCGAAAAAAAGTAAAAATAAATAAATAAAAATCAATTTGAATATAAATTTTTAACGATTGTATTTCATTTATTCTATAAATAATGATATGATAAAATGCTCGCATAAAAAAATTATTAACCAAAAGATAATATAAGTTTGAGTAAATCGAGCCTATAGATTTAAAATTAATATAGAAATAAATCCGTCGATAGCTTACCTTAAAAGTATAAGTTTGATGTTGCTCCAGATCGGAGACGTTGCACGGATTGGATCTGCGACAGTCGACTTCCTGCCATTGACCGGCGGGACCGCGCGGGGGAGCACAATCCGCGGCAATGACCTCGTCGCCGCCGGCGACTCTCCTGTAGGACACGAAGTATTTAGTGATCGGCAGACCGCCGTCGAATCCAAGATCCCAGATGAGGGCGACGTGAGTCGGCCCGACATCCATCGCGCGAACGTTCATGGGCCTTTCCGGTGCGCCCTTCGGCTGCAATTTAATCGTCGAAGTGATGCTGCCTTGGGCATTGGCTGCGCGACAGCTGTAATCCCCGTAATCGGACTCGCGAATGTTCGTAATTTTGAGGACGGAAGTGTGCACGTCGTAGTCGTCGCTCGTCGTTGAGATCTCGTAGTGGCCGTCGCTCGAGGAGCCCTGCAGAGGTGCGGCGTTCGTGCCGAAGCTCCATTGGAACTCGGACTTGGGCCAGGCTTGCACTTTGCAGGTGACGTTGGCCGTCTCCCGAAGATTGCTGGCAACTTTGTCGTAGAGGTTAAGGACGATCGGCGCGTGCTCGACTTTGAGCATAACTTGCGACTCGACCTTTTTCATTTCGTTGTCGAAGACGCAGGTGTACTTGCCGCGATCGTTGGCGATGATTTTGTCGGTTTCGGGACGCGCGTTACCCAAGAAGCTAAGAGTCGAGTTGACGGTGACCACTCGGCCATGACCTTCAGAAGTAGTCGTCGTCACTTTGTACAGACTTTGATCGGCAGTGAGCTCGCGATCGTCTTTAAGCCAACGGACGGATGGTCGGGGTTTGCCCTGTGCTACGCAGGATACTTGGAAAGATGATTCGCCGACCCTGAAAATCGACGATCGTGGATTATTAAAAACGAAAAATTCACAATAATTCGTTCTTTTAATTTTATATTCTTAAAAATTGAATAGTGTACGATATTAAAATGACACGTGACTCTTGATTAACTCTATCTCATTATAAAAATATAAATAATTGTTATGCGTTGATAAAATTCAAAATTGTTTTACAATTTAAATTTTTTCTAAATAATCCGTTTGTAAATAAATAAAAATTTCAATGCGAATTTAAGTAAAAATAAATGGAAATAAATTAAAAAGGTATAATTGAAAACAAAAGAGAAAAAAAATAATAAAAGTAAAAAATATATAGCAATAGAATTTTTAAAATGACTTTAATATTTATTGTTTGCCAGAGTTAATTTTCAATTTGGCAAAACAAAGATCCAAGGTGACAATTAATTAATTATATAAGCATAATAGATAAGCGTTTAAGTCAACCGCGAACAAAAAGGCACTTTGCGTAGGCGCGCGCATATATAAATGCGCGCCATTTACCAGTTGATTCGCACAATTGATGCAGTTCGGGATTCACGCACTCTAATTGCTCGGGATAATTGAGGCGCTCGCGAGCCTCGGGAGGTTTACTATTTATAAACCTTCAAAAGGGTTGCCTGCAATCCCTTGAGGACCTTGAAAACAATAACGCAGTTGCATATACGCATATGAATGTATATATACGGCGCTGGGAAAGATCCGCGTATACAGATATAAGTGTGCGCGCGCTAAGTAACGTGTCATTAAAATGCGTACCCATCGTAATTATTAAGAAAGCTTGTGAATACCGAGAGATGCTTATGAATAAGTTGAACTCTCTCACGCTCATTGAAGATCATTATAAATGTTAAAAATAATATTAATATCTTATCGTGTGAATAATATGTAAACTCTGTTGAGAATATTTTTTAATTAGACAATGTCGTTTGCTTTGAATTAAAAGAGAGAGAGAGAGAGAGAGAGAGAGAGAGGGAGAGAGAGAGAAAAGCGGCGTAAAAAAATTATTTTTCTTTATTTAGTTTTAATTGATTCGTTGTATTACGATATTATGATAAATATTTTTATTATTATTTTAAATTTATTACAAGCGATATAAAAAAGATTCAAACGATCAATTTCAAATTAGAAAAATCGTCAATTAAATAAAGTTTTTTCAACACGAAATATTATTTTCGTCTTCACACCGGCTAGTTTATTGTATCAATAATAGAATAATATTTTATATGGACTTAGTTAGCCTACAATTGTACAATAATCATACTTATCTTCAAAAAGTATTTTTATAGTTCTTGAAAATATATAATATTATCATTAACGTCTCTCTAGTGCATTTATTTTTATAAATTTAAATAAAATTTAACATAAATTATATTACTGATTTTCGAAAAATTTCAATATTAAAAATGATTCGAATAACTTTCTAATTAAATTTATGTATCTACGTGTTTAGTCAATGTTGAAGAAAATTTATGAGAGAAATTTTTTTTTTTTTTCATTATATAACTACACACAGATATACTTAGTAAAAAGAAAACTCAATATAGGATAGAAAAAAGAACTTACTTTCTGGTTACGTGAGGCTGAAGTTTGGTGAGAATTTTAGGCGCTTGGTTAACCGTAAGATTGACATAGGCAGCTTCACCGTTGCCGATCTCGTTGAATGCATGACACCTGTAAGTTCCCTCGCTGCCAAGATGAACAGAGTTGATCTCGTACTTAGAGCCGACATGCTCGGTGGATAGAGAGACGCCGGCGTCACCTTCCCGCGACCACTCGAATTGGGGCTCCGGGTAACCCGGTGGATTGGCGACGCAAGTAAGTATGACCTTGGAATTCTCGACGGCGACCGGAGAATCCGGAGTGATGCGAGCCGGTCCAGGTTTGTGGCGCACTCGAATTTCCACCTTGGCGCTCGCCGAGTGATTCTTCCGCTCGCCGTTCGATGGATGGATCGAGTTAATGGCGCGACAGGTGTAGTTACCCGCGTGATCGGCCGTCACTCTTATCAACCGCAGGATCGAGCCCTCGACGCGAAATTCCGGTCGACCTGTGTACAAAGGACGGTTATATTGGGTGTTTGTGTGTGTGTGTGTGTGTGAGTTAGATTGTGGTTATCGAACGATATTATTTTATAAATGTGCTTTAGGCAAGTTATTGTATCGCGAGTTAGGTGTGAGCGAATTGAATTTTGAGTATTAGGTGGTGGTCGTTCGTACGGTTAATTATTCACGATGCGTTGACGATTATTAAAGGAAAGCGATGGATTTAATGGATGGTAATTCGTTTGGAATCGACGAGTCGAAGATGTTTGAATGGAGGAACTATTAGCTATTTGGTATTTTAGACGATTGTGGATTAAAATTACGATTGATATGAATGATTAAAAAATTGAGTAAATTCACATACTACGTACGTTTCGAATAATTGATTAATTTACGTAAATAAAGAATAGAAATATTTTTTAATGAAATTATTAATGTCAAAAATGAATTTCACACGAATATTTTATAAAATTAAATTTGTAATTGTCGATTTGGAAATAGAAAATTTAAAAAGCACATCATTTTATATTAATTGCAATAAAATATTAAAAATCATTAGTAGTTCGTGAAAAAAATGTTGTTTTTAAAAAAGGAAATGTAAAAAAAAAAAAAAAAAAAAAAAAAAAACATACCTTCACGAAGCCACTCGATCTTTGTAGGGGGTGGATTCGACGAGACGTTGCAGTGAACGGTGATGCTGTCTTCGACCTCGACGGTTCTCACACTTTCGCCTTCGATGAATACGGTCGGCGGATACAGCACGTCCAGATAGAGGAAGCTCTCGCCTTTTTTGCTCAAGCCATTGTCGGCCTGGCAGGTGTACTTGCCTGCATCCTGAAGCGTCACCTTCGATATCACGTGATTGAAGTTAGTGGCGACGAAACTGTTGTCCTTGAGCCACCTTACGGTGCCGACCGGCGGTTTAGCGTCGACGTTGCACTTGAGCAACGCCATGCTGTTAACCTCGACCCTCAGCGGATTCTCCGTGCCCACCGACACTCGCGGGAAGTAGTGTACGTCGAGGGTGACGCTGGCCGATAGCGTCTCGCCAACTTTCATCGCTCTGTTCCTCACGACGCACTTTAAGATCGATCTGTCGTCCTCCTTGCTCGGGATGAGCACGTAGGTCTTGCCGGTGTGCACGACGTTCGGCGAATTGCCGCGATACCACCTAACCTCGGGTTCGGGACTGCCTCCTGTTGTGTTACACTGGAGTTCGAGCTTCTCGTCCTCCTTCGCTACGGCGGATACGGGTGAGATCGCAGGGGGTCCGGGTGCTCGTAGAACCGTCAGCGTGATATTCTTGTGGTAGAGGTTCTCCCCGGTACCGCTGACCTTGACTCTGCACTCGTACTTGCCGTTGTCGCGCTCGTACGAGACGTTGCGGATTTCGAGGTCGTAGCGACCTTCTTCCGGCTTCATGTACACCCGGTAATAGGGCGCCAGAGCGGTTTGCTCGATGGCCGCGTTGTCGTGGACGTTGTTCGTGTGCGTAAGCCAGAAGAAGGTGGCGTTCTCGCGAGGTGGCGCGAATCGGCATTGTAACTTTACCGTCGAGCCCTCGTGCGTGTCAACTTGCGTCTCCTCGGCACCTCGAGCTCGAGTTACTCCTAAAATGAGAAAAAAAAAAAAAAAAAAATGAGACGATGATTAGACTGGTAGAATAACTTTTTATTTATTTATTTTTTAATTATTAAATAAAAATACGATGTATTCTTTAATGCTTCATTTAAAATTATAATATATTTTAATGAAATATACTTTCAAAAGCGGATGGTATAAATGTATCGTAGAATAAAAACAATGAAAATCGACGACGAGAAACCTACATAAATATTTACTCTTCCTGTTTTGTATTATTAATTTAGTTTTCGCTCGCATAAGAATGGCTGCATACATTTATGATTAGACAATTTATATTAATAAGTTCTGTTTGTATTTTGCCTTTCTCTCTATCATTATTATCAATTTACATTGGTTAAAAAGAACCTTGAATGTTTATAAATTATTCCAACGGGCTATGAAGTAAATTATTTTCAAGAATAAAGTTTAATAAACTTAAAAAAAAAAAATATTTGTTAAACAAAAAAAAATGTTGTCAAATTGAATAAAAACTATTTGAAAAAGTTATTTGCTTTAGTAATAGTTCAAAAGTATGATGTAATGGTATTAAGATTTGCTTTTTATTTTAAGTGCATTATTATCAAACTTTTAAAAATATGCAAACTATTTTATTGAATTTTGTAAACTTTTTTTAATCATGAAAATAATATGAAGTTAGTATGATTATAAAGGAACATTGTTTTACATCGTATAAGTCTAATTAAGACGTTTTTAATCAAGGAAGGAAACTCATTTGATTACACAGAATAATACAAGAAAATCAAGACTAATAACGGTAAGAAAAATTCTTTAAGCTATGCAATAACGAAGTTAGAAGTAGTTCTTTTTTTATATTAAATTTCTTAAGAGTTTATGAATTAAATGCATCCATTTTATTTAATTATAGCGAAAAAATGTTATTTTTATTTTAAATCTTTTTTAGATATTGTAAATATATTCAATTAACTTTTTATTTAAAGAAACGTTATTTAAATTATGAAATGCATTTATCTTTGAAATAAGTACTTTATATCAATTAAAATAATAAGATATGTCTAATAAAATAAAAAAAATTATTCTAGAGGGATTAAATTTTAATATATAAAATCAAAGTTTTAATATATTTAAAATGTTCCAAGATTTCATGTTATAATCTCATTTGTCTTAAGTTAAAGTGCTTTCGACTAAAAATTTATAGAGAAACGTTTCTCTGCGTCATTAAAAGAAAAAGAGATAGAGAGATAAATAGAGAGAGAGAGAGAGAGAGAGAGAGAGAGAGAGAGAGAAAAGATAGGACATTAAACGACGTGAACGCGTAAAAAAAGCGTACGTTTGAGCTCGCACAATCGCTAAAAAGATTCGCCTAACGAGCATTTTTTGACGTTTGGTATAGGGCAAAATCCGAGCATACGAGATTCTTTCTTTCTCTCTCCACGTAAAGTTACACATACTTATATTATAAGAGACACACGCACACACAACCGGATAGCAAGTCGTTAGGTCAAACGTTAAAAGGCGAAAAGCTAGCGTGAGTATCTGCTTCAGTCTCGCGCTACGGAAGAGGAATGGGGTACGGAATTTCTTGGTAGACACTTGGGTCATCGTTATCGGCCTTTTCCCTTTATCAGGGCGCAAAGTATCGAGTTCCCTCGAGCCCCCGTCAAAGGAAGATGTCGAGACGAGCAACGGCAGCAGAAGTAGTAACAGAAGCAGCATCGGTAACGGTAACAGAAGCAAAGACGAGAGCAAAAAGTTCGATGGGCGAAACACGGAATGGGCGGCGTTCGTTGCTGCTTTTGCTACTTTATCCAACGTTGTGTACACCCTTGTCTCTTTCTTTGACCCTCCTTTTTTCTATCCATCAAGGAAATTAATCAAGAATAGAATGGTTTATTTGCGTTTACAGTGATGAGGCGAAAAAAAGGTGGGCGATGATCCTAGAACAGAGAAATGGGTTTATCGTCGCAGAGTTCATTTGCCTATGATCAATAAAAAGGAGGAGGGAAGAGACGTCCGTATAAAGAAAAACTCGATACAGCTCAAAAAGAGAAAAGTTTCGGTTCACTTTCCGGATGTTTGTCTTGCGAACTCTCCGTGCTTGATGATTGTGTTTTGAAAAAAGATATTGGAATTATGCCAATACTATATTTTTTTTGTTTTACATGATCGGATAAAATGAGAAAGTTGTTTTGTTTAAAAAACGGTATAGTTTAAAATCGTTATCTTTTTGAAAAAAAGGATACAGATCAATAATCAAGAATAATCAAAATACTTTAGAAGATTAAAGTTTGGCGCATTTTCCCTTAAAAATAATTATATTATAATAAATTTTTAATTACTTTTTCTGCTACATCAGAAAAATAAAAAAAATGTTGATTGTGCTTTGTGCGAAGATCCCTCGATGCTGCTTTAATTCTTGCCTTAAACAATTCATTTGAAGAGTAACTTGACTGAATAAAATCCTCAGATCCAATTGTTCGATACTCTTTACCTTCGAGCCGAAATCCATTGCTTCAAGATTATTACCAAGTAATTACTAATTATATTAAACAGAGCTTTAATGAGCGATTCGCGTTCAAAAAAGCTTAGAGCGAGCAACAGCGGGATTTCTTATTAAAATTGCCGCGATTCTGCTTTATAAAGAAATTTAAGCGGGTTTTCGTTATTAAAAGTACCGGTTTATAGATGATGATGAATTCTATGTGTATAAAATTTTAATTAGAATTTTTAATTTTCCGATCCCTTTAGTTTAACACTTACTAAAAATAAGTAGAAAATAAAGTTTAAATTCGCACGGTTACCGGATCGTTTATTTTAAGATATTAACACATATTAAAAGCGATAAAAATTTTTAATAATCGTTCCGATATTACTGCGATATTTATGCTGTATAAGCACAAATTCATATTTACGAAATAAAAACGACAACGTTCGACTTTAATTCGGAAAACGTAAGAAATTTATTCACCTTATAAATTGACGCGGTCTCTCTTTGGCATTAAAAAAATTTGAAAAAATTTTATACACCATAAAAAGCATCGGAATATAACGAAGTAACAAAAAACAAACCACCCAACAAAAATTTTTGACGCTTTTTATAATAAAAAAAAAAAAAAAAAAAAAATTATAAAGAAAAAAGGAGGCACACCTACGTTTTTCATCGGTACATAACTGGTGAAAAAGGTAAAAAAATACAGGATACGCGTTCACATGATATAACAAAACTCAATTCGAATTCCGTTCGCAACGATAGTTCGAGCAAGCGCCTGAAAATATAGAAATTTCAATCCTGGTGTAACAGTAAAACACGACACGAGACAAGTTTCCGAAGCATTTTCTTTCGCTCCCTTTCGTTGACGAGACTTTCAAAGCGACACTACGTTGCTGCTACAACCGCAAGAAAAAAAAAAAAAAAAAAAAAAAAAAAAAAAAAACGCGCCGACGACAACCGCTCGAGGGGATTATTAGTCTCCCGCGTCTTCGAATAAAATCCATATTCTGTAAAGAATCCGCCTGATATTTTTCCTTTTCTTTTCTTTATTTATTTTTTTTCTTTTATTTTTTATTTTTTTTTTTTTTTTTTTGTTCATTTTTTCTGGTACGACGAACCGTTATATTCAATGAGTTCCTCCTTCTTTCACTCGCGTGCGAGTTCAACGGGACGCGAGTACATATGTGCATGTGTGTACGTGTACATGTATACGTCGTATTAAAACTGCACGGGCAATCGGGGGAGAAAACAGCATGCGCGAACGCGATGTACCGTTGCAACGTCCACGTGTTTCAAGCGTATCATATGTAGCTCACCGTCTCTTCTCACAAATTTCGAAGCTACGAAAGTCGAGTCGATGTGAGGCGGGGAAGGGGGGGGGGTAAGGGGGTAGAAAGAGAATTAACGAAGATGCTTTTGAATGGATGGAGTGAGAACTGTTACTTTTTTATTTTAGAAAGTCGTAAATTTAGTAGAACGATTTTATATGTTGCATCGTTATGTCATTAAATTGGCTTACAAAGGTGCACGCGATGTGCGCTAGCTTTATCTGCATAATAGATCTTTGCAACTATTAATTTTTATGTGCGTCAATGCAATTAATTATAATATATATTATTTTGTCGTAGACGCTTGACTTAATAATTATCGGATAATTTTTCGTTTTTCAATAATAGATAAAATTAAAAATTATAGAGATATTGTAATTTTGTGTAATTATTATATTAAGGTTCAAAAGAATGTGTTTTTAAACGGGAAACTAATTAACAAAAGGTTTCATTAAGCGTATCAATACTTGAAAATAAAAAGCAGAAATAAAAAAATAAAAAAAAGCATACATTAAAAATTCAATATGAATTACGACCCAGATAATTGAAATTTCATGAAAAAGTAACGACTTTGGATTAAAATTGGCTTACACAGCATTAGCGATTCGATCTGATACCAAAGAGTGCAAACTATCAAATAGAATATCGTCTGTTCCACACATACACATGCGCATACATATCAAGACTTTTCTTCCCGACTTACAGCACGTTTGCGTAACGGTAAGAAGTTTACAGTCGTCACCTATTGATGTGTACATATATGTATATACGTCTATACAATTGTGAAAACGAAACAAGGACAAATTCTTCGATCCTACATAAATCGCCTCAATTATACAAAGGGGAGGTGGTGGAGGAAGAAGAGGAAAGGTAACGACAACGTATATAAGCAATATTTTGTGAGCTTGTGCGCTCTCGTTTATGTGCGTTGAATATACGTGTACATAAACGAAAAATAATTAATGGCTCGATGTCGCAAGGAGCGCGGATAATTCGAGGGTTCGCGTATACGTGCATACCTATAGATTTGCTCTTATTCAGCTTATTCATATCGACACATACACGAGTAAGTAGAGACACATCGCGTAAACCGAGTCGTAAAAAGAATATAAGAGAATGAGAATGAGAATGAGAATGAGAATGAGAAAGAGAGAGAGAGAGAGAGATCGAATGTGTCGAGTGTCCCCGAAGCACTCGCAACAACTCGCTAGCTCGAGAGTAAATGTGGGTCGAGCGATGGGTCGCGTAACGGTACGTCGACATGCTGCACGTCCGTTCTGCTCATTCGTTGCCTTTCTCTTTTTTCCGCGCGTTGTATATGCGAACTTTGCACATACACACACACATATGTATACATGTATACGTATATACATATATAAATACTACTTTATGTGTCCTCGTCGTTGTCGTCGATCATCGCGCACGTACGCGTTAGCGCACAAAAGTCAATGGCCGATTTCTTTTTCTTTTCGGATTATACGTCCACTCACCACCTCCCTGTGTATGCGAAAGGATTCTTGGACAGTTGTACTCAAAATTTAGCGATTGTGCGCAAATTTTCAATGATCGTGCGATCGAACGGTATGATTTTTTTTATTTTTTAGTTTATTATTATTATTATTGTTATTATTATTATTATTAGTATTATTAATTTTTTCGTTTTTAATGAATCTCGAATAACAATTGTTTGAACGATTTATTGCCACGATAAAGCACGTACGTATACTCATTCAACGATTCATTTTTTCTTTTCGTTTTTTCACTTTCATAGGCACTTAAAAAATTTACGTTAAATATATTTCAGCATTCGATGAATAATACGTATATCGATTTAACTGAGAATGTAACGGTTTATACATGTATACATTCGACAAATCAAAACGACGTGAATTTATCGACAGTTGTAAAAATATCTCAAAGTATATGTGGGAAAAAAGGCGTCGAGTTTGTGGCCAATGCGTGAACAAATCATACGGAGAAAGTAGTTTGTACTTTCTTTTAATAAGTTACAAAGAGATGACCAGTTTGTAAAAAGTTTTAATGCAATAAGATAGAATAAGTGATACTTATTTTCGATATTAACCGAAATAAGTTCACATACATTTTTAAATGCATTTAAATATGTCGAAAAATATTAATATCAAGGTTGTAAAATAAAATGTAGCGTTTCAAAGAAATTACATACAAAGGAAATAAAAATATAACGCCTTTGATAAACTGTTACAATTAAAAATTTATAAAAAATGTAACTTTGCATTTCAGCATTTTACTAAGTGTTATTCATTTTCGTGACCGTTGGTATAAAGATTTTTGAAAACAATTAAGAGGGAAATAGCAAAAAAGAACATATGCATACGTGCATCAAGAGAAAGAGAGATAGAAGTGAGTGGACGAGAGAGAGAGTATATTAACCTTCTCGCGTGGAAAGCTGAGTTAACGTATACGCGCGCGACAAAAATACCCGGTTTTCCTATATATAATTCAAGTGCCAAGAGGGATAGAGCGAGAGGATAGAGGTGGAGCTTTAAAAGTATCACGATTCGGTTGGCTTGGCGCGTGAGTGACACAATTACGGCACTCGCTAGGTGTGCCGCTGCCGTTTGCTTTTATTGCGATAAAGTCTCTGTCTGTGTTTGTGTGTGTGTGTGTACGCGCGCGTGTGTATGTGCGCGAACGCGTACGTGTGTATGTGCATTTAAGCGCGACTCGCGAGCGAGCTGTTTTTACCTTCAACAGCCGAGCGACGCATATAAAGCGCAATTTTCGTCCCAAGAGTGAAACATCGACGATCTTCTGGAATGCCAGACAATTTTGTTTGTTTCGACGCACGCTTTGTCAAATTTACTTTCTATCTCTTTCTCTCACACTCTCTTTACTACCTAAACTTCTATTTTTTATTTTTTTTTTTTTTTTCTTCTCAATCGTTGACGCGTGCGCCTGATAATTCATTTTCACGTGCGTGATAATGATAGTAATTTTATGCGATACGCTTCAATGCCATCGTTTTGTCTTTTCCTTCGTTTCTTTCTTTTTAAAATTATATTAATAATTTCGCATAAAGAATTATATTTGCCGACGTTGCGTATTATTATACATTAAAATTCCTCGCTGCGATTGACTAGTTAACAATGCACTTTGAATATCTTTTACTTTTCGTGAAAAATGCGAGAATTTTTCCGTATGTATGTTACCGGTATCTGCTATGTTATTCATCTCTCCTCTTACTTTTTTTCAAATGCTCTTTTCAAGCGCATATAACGCTCATGAATATTTTATAAGCTTAGAAAAATTAACATTAATTTTATAAGGAAAAAATGAAAAATTTATAATACTATATTCAGTTCAGACAAATTTAAAAATATCGTATGTGTATTATGCAGTCGGTAACTTGATAGCGTTAAATTCCGAGAATAAAAATCAATCTAACCATTTAAGCAATTGTTAATGCTTCGATTGTATAATAATAAAACTTGCGAGTCGAAAAATAGTAGCTAGTATACGCTTGGTTAAATCTCGATTGGATTTACAAACAATGGGCGCTCCTCGTTGACAAAAACCATCGACAAAAGAAGAAGAGGACCGAGCTTAACTTTTCACGTGCTATGTTTTCGTGTCTAGTAGACAGATTGAGAGAAGCGACATTGAGTTTATAATCTGTAGTAAGTATACGTGTACGCGTACGTACACATAGATCTTACAAAAGGAAAACAAAAAGTAGAAAGGGAGAAAGAGAGAAAGAATTTCGAGAAGGTTATTTATCTCGAGGAAAGAATAAGGTACCCTTGTGTGTGTATACATATGTTGGTACATATACACAAACCGAACGACGCGCACTGAACTCGTCGACGATCCTCGCAATCGAGGTCGAGGGAGCAACGCGAAAGATAAAGAAAGTAAAAGAAGGAAAACTCTAAATAATACCCAGGGTGAAAAGTTTTTCGCGATGCCTACGTGTGTGTCTGTGTGTGTGTGTGTGTATATATATTTACCGAACGAGCTCTCGCAGAATACATAAGGAGACTCGATGCGCAACGGCTCCATCGTTTGTCTGCCGCCGATATTTTTACGCGACGACGCGCGGAATATGCTACTACCGCGTATACTCTTTTTTCTTCTTTTCGCCGCAACGCGCGTATGCGTATACACGTATACATCTTTCGCGTGTTATAACGCGAGAGAGTGCGTACAGAGGAGGAAAGAGAGAGAGAGAGAGAGAGAGATAGAATAGATCGCGCGAAGTTTTCGAGCCGAAATATTCGCAAGAAACAATGAATTTTCATACACGCGGGAGGAAATTCTACAATACTTTATGATTGTCTGTGGATTTCGGGGGAGCCTGAAAACTTTAACGTCGAACGCACACTATTTTAACGCTCACTGTGTATATACATATATGCAAGCGTGCAATTTTTGCTGTTTTGTAAATCTTTTTATTATTTAGTTTATAAAATTAGTCTTTATTTATTTATTGATATAATGTTTCTTTATTGAAATTGAAACGAGTCAAGGAAAATATATATATATATTTTTTTTCAATTTTAACAATATGAAAAAAATTAATGCTTTACCTTTTCACAAATTCAATTGAACGCACGGTGATTATTATTAGATTATAAATATCAACAAGGTATTGTTCGATTAACTATATAAGAATATTTTCGCGACGATTCCCTAAAGAAATAACGTATCCTTTCTCAAACCTTAAAAAACGTCTCTCTTATTCCCTTGCGTAATTTTTGCAAAACTAATACGTCCGTCTGTATTCTCGAAGGTAAACCTATACCCGTCTTTTATTTATTTTATTTTATTTTATTTTATTTATTTTTTTTTGTTTGCCAAACACGCGCGCGCATATGTTCCGTTTGCTTGCGTTATTGCATTTATTGGCCAGCGTTGAAATATCCGTACACAAGAAATGTAAGAGCAAGCGAGTTTACGTAAAAAGACCGAGAATATACGATGTGTACAATAATGTATTCTTTTGATTTTTTGCGCGAATTATCGCTACAAAGGAGCGCATTATCGTACGCATACGTAAACCGAATAATAACCGGCAGTTACCTTTGTACAATACAAATTATCGATATCGAATTTTGTACGTTTTCTGGAAAAGATGGACTTTGTCGCTCGCAACACATGTCAACAAATGTCTTACATTTTTATTTATTTATTTATTTTTTCTTTCGTTTTTGGAAGCGAGTAAAAATGAGTCTTACGGCGAACTGAATGTGAAAGGTATTTAAAAGTCGATATAATATGTTTCAGTTGTGAGTGACTTTTAGTAAACCGGTTGAAATACTTTTTCACTTGTTGATCCCGGATATTAATATCTATATTCAAGAAATATTCGAGCGATGTAGATGATATGATAGATTAAGATTAAAACTTTTTCAACTAATTCATTCGGCGACTTATTTTTTATTACTTCACATAGGCATAAAAAGAAGAAAAACTTATTTTCTTGTGCGTTGAAACAATTTTATAACGATAAAAAATTATTGTCCTAAAAAGATTATTAATACTAATAGTAATTACGGAAGCATTAAGAAAAATGAAGCAGCGTTAAAGTAATAAGAAATCAGCATAAAATTTAAAAAAAGTACTGCAACTAAAATCTTACGCCTTTACCCGAGGCGTGCTATAAAAATTCTTGCGAGAAACAAGTATAATTCTAACAAGAAACTTCATATATATATATATATATAAGAAACTTATTTCTTTCTGCATATTCCTTCTCTCTCTCTCCTTCTTTACTCTATTTCCGTTTTTCTTTCCGCTGCAGTTCTTTTTATCAAAACTTGCTCCAAGAAGAAGTCCGTAGACGCAAATTATTTGAGGAAAAAAAAAAAAAAAGAAAATAAATAAATAATAAAAAAATACATACAGAAAAATGCAAGAGTAAAAGAGTGCAGGAGAAATGAAAGAGAGAGAGAGAGAGAGAGAGAGAGAGAGAAAGAGAGCGGAAGAAAGCCGATTGGAAAGGCTACTACGACGAGAGGAAGCTACGCTCGCGCGCAAAAAAAAGGATATTGAGCCATCTCGAGGACGAGGTGAACGACGGAAGAGAAAAAATAATCCCTCTGTCTCTTCTTCACGATATTTTCTGGCTTTTTTTTTTTTTTTTCTGAGGTATACGCCTCAACGAGTCGAGTACTCTTCGGTTAAATCCATCTTATCCGTAGTTCTTGTATGTATGTATATATATATATATATATATATATATATATATCTCTTTCATCCGCGTCTCGGTTTAGCAACGATTACGCGCTCCGATGGTTTTGCGGAAGAGACGAGGAGGAGAACTGCGCCCATTCGCGGATGCGCGTATTAATGGCGGTTAAAAGAGGGAGGAAATCGCGAGACAGAGTATACGCTAGTCGCCGTACGGTAAACAAGCCACGCAGCGCAGATGAAAGAGATGGAAGGAAAGCGAAGCCTCGTTTGATAATCTGCGAGCTAAGCAAACGCATTGGCCGTTATGTTTGTACGAAACTTAACGTATATAACGTAGTCGTGGCAGACGTAACGGGTATTATGGTTGAAATGGGCGTAGCACTCGTTTACAAGACATGGAACGGGACTCGAAGCAAGGATGAGATAAAAAATAACGCGAGGTGATTTATTCGCGTATAATTATTTTCTAATATTACAGATGAATTTTACGTGATTACGTTGAAACATTTTAACGCGAAAGCAATTGACGTTTTTTTTTTCTTGTTTGTCAATAATGACCGGTTAAACGTCTGCAATTTTATTCACCTACCTAAGGCGTTCCAATTTTTTTTTTATTCCCGTCTTTTGATAAAATAAAAGTAGAAAGAAAAAGTCGTAGCCGCTTGAAAAATCAAATTGTCTCATTTCGTTTGACATTTTCACATGAAAATTTTCATCTAGTTAAACAAGATTGTAAAAAGACAAAGATATGAGAAGTGGTTACGATAAAAAATGTGCATTACAAGTGCGATAATAAAAAAACGTAGAGTTTAAAACAACTGAACGACCAAAAAAGGTGGAAGATAAAAGAAACTGTAACGTTAAAAATATTCATTCAATAGAAACGAATTTAGTTAAAGTACATTTAGTAAAACTTTTATTGCGCATTTGTGTCTGTGTGCCGGAAGGTTTTCACTCCGCAAAGTCGCATGAAGGTAGTACACGAGCGAGAGAGAAAGAGAGAGAGAGAGAGAGAGAGAGAGAGAGAAGGGAACGGGCGGATCTCTGGTAATGGCTGCTTTTTGTCTTGAATGTAAAATTTACGAAAACTATATAATTATTTAGTGCATCGTAAACGAGTGAATCTAAAAATATTTCATCGTCATCATCTCATGATAATGATAAATAATAATAATAATAATGATAGTAATAATAATAATAATAAAAAAATAATAAAGATAAGAAAAATATCGTTGTTGTCCGACGTATACATATTAGGTGGCGTTACAAGATGTCTTTCCCTCCAGTCCACTTACAAAGTGTCCCGTTTTTTTTTAATGCACGTGTAAATTTCGTAAACTTTTACTACGTTTTTTTAAAACGTTAATGGCAAACTTTACAGTCTTCTACTTCTTCTTTATTTTTTTTTTATTCCACTTTTACTCGCGCTTTTATATAAAATTTTCTCAGAATTCTAACGTATACGTATAATATATATATATATATATATATATATATATATATATATATGCGCACAAAGAACTTACGTATATACACCTTATACCTTTCTTTCTTAAGTTTTCCATATACTTTACAAAAGCACATTAAAAAATGCGTAATCCATGTGAAACTCTCAGATGCACGCGAAACAAAATGAAGAAACTGTTCAATTGTACAATACTTTGGCGCGGTATATTATCCAACATTGTGCGTAACTACCGAGTTAACAAAAAAAAAAACTAAAAGAGAAAGACAAAGAAACTGATAGAGAAATATATAAAGATTGATAAAAAATTCGAACGTTCGTTCACACGATGGTATCACCGAACAGCTTATAAAGGGAACGCGTGTACCATTGGGCGACGAGATCGAGAAGCCGAGTTATGTTTCCGATACATTCCTGTGCGTGCACGAGCTCGAAGGATAATCCCCTTCAACGTCGCCGCCCTCGTCGTCGTCGTCGTCGTCATCGTAGCTTGTCCATATAAGCGTACGTATATATGTATGGGCGGCAGGGGATGAGAGAGCAAAATCGTTGAATGCTTAATGAGAAACGCTGCGCTCGCAGGTTTACGTGAATAAAGCTCGCTTTGGACTACCAACGACTACGACGAGCTCTTGGGTATAGCTCGCCCGGTATTGTGGGCGATGTATGTACTTCGAAACCGGCGCTGAATTATTGTACTTCGGAATTAGGAGAGATGCGCGCGCGTACTTTCGCGTCTCTTTCTCTCTGTGTACGTAAGCTCACATATACGTGTGTACGCGCAGCGCACACAAGCGCACGACTCTAACTTTTCATTACGCTTGTCGCGCAACGCCGTAGTGAAACTCCGTTGTCGTTACATTTGCGCGAAGGGAGGGTTGAACGATGAAAAAAAAGAAAAAAAGAAAAAAAAAGAAGAAAATAAATAAAAGGGGGCAGTTAAGGATTACAGGTGGAAAAGTTACGTGCGCGCCGGCAATTACAGCTCCGCAAGGTTCGTTTTACTGTTCCGCGTTTTCTCTCTCTCTCTCTCTCTCTCTCTCTCTTTCTCTCTACGCTCACGTATGAATTCTTCGTATTTCTCGCTCTCGTTCGTGCGGTTAAAGGTACGTGCAATTTTGAGCTTCTCCCGCGCGAGAAAAAACGAAATTGTTTTTCTTTTTTTTTTCCTTTTCCGTTGTTAATTTTTTTTTTTTGTTTTTTTTTTTTTTTCGTTATTTCTTACCGTTCGTACATTGTTTGTTCGCATAAATGCTGCACGTCGCAGTCATTAGAATTATTCCGAATAAAGTGCAGCATATTCGAGCGACTTCAAAGAGATTTTCAAAGTCACTAGCGGCACTTTGTGTAAAACGTTGGGAAATTTAAAAAAACAAAAAAAAAAAAAAAATGAGAAAATGTAATGGATACGGGACTTGCGGGGATGTTTTATTTGTAGGAATTTAATGGTTAAATTATTCGAGAAGATGCAGATAGTTAGAAAAAAAGAGGTGAAGTTAATGATGCATGCAATCGTACAATATATTCAAAAATAAAAGTAACGAAGACAAAATCGATAGGTAATTAAAAAGTCAAAAGAATCGTAAAAATTTTGTTAATTATTTCAAGATTTCCAAAAGGCGAAAGAACTTAATAAACAAAGGCGAATTTTCCGGGACACGGCGGTAAAATTAGAACCGAAATATACCACCGAAACAATCGAACGAGCGTCGCTCGAGTGGAAGAGCTAGCAAAAGCAAACGAGAGAGAAGGAGGGATTGAGCAAGCGCCAGCATTGAAGATTTACGAGGCAATCGATTAGTTCGAAATCCTACTTGGTCGCCGAAACTGACCATTCACGTGATCGATCAAATCTTAAGCAGAGTCTATCGCTTGTCGTTACCGGCGAAATCCAAGCGCGAAATTAGCGTAAACGCTCGTTATAAAATCGGGAGGTCGATTTTAATTAAATTTTCAATAAAACAATAAACTATATAGTTTGATCGTTAAAGTGAGCGAGCGTGTCATTATTTATCAATCGTACGACCTGTAGCGTATGTCTCTCTGTGTATGCACACACACGTATGTACATGTGAACTTAAAAGCGCACGCATTTCATTCACGTCGTCGTATATAGAAATAAAACAGAAAAAAGTGAGACAGGGAAAAGAGAAGAAAGGAGCGCATAGCTTTAATCCGAGACACGAGCGCGTTGTGCTACTATCTCGGTGGTGCTCAGCGGGATTTCTTTATAAAGTCCGCAGTCTCGAGCTATTAAGTTTCTCGTATAGTTTCCGTGGGCCAAGTAATTGCGCGCTTCTCTCTCTCTCTCTCTCTCTCTCTCTTCTTCTCACTCACATGCATGCGATGCTACCCTTCTAGAGTATTTTCAGCAGAGCCGTTTGTCCGCTTTATTTTTTTCTCTTTTCTTCTTCTTTTTCTATTTTTTTGTTTCGCGTAAAACGTTTCACGATAGTCATCAGTAAAGAGAAGGGGGTTGGGGGTTAGAGGAAGGTAGGAAAGAAGGTTTAAGCGTGTCTCGTAACGAGGAGGAACGAAATAAGACATTCGCGTGTCAACCGCGAGATGGTGAAACATACTTATAGCTTAGCGAGGCCATCGGTAAACTCTAGTGTGCGCCCTCTTTAGACGGTTTTTTTTTTTTTTTTTATTTCCCGTTTCTCGCTTTTGCTCATTTATATTTATTATTTGAACTACTTAATACGAAAAAGTTCTTACCGCGTGTGTAACTTACGATCAAAATTGCGATAAAAGTTGCTTCGGCTTAAACGTATAGTTCGGTGCGTTTCTTATTTTTATGTAAAGTTTCTTTTTTATATTTAACTTTCTGCCTGGATTTAAGTTTTTGGTTATCGAAAATAGATCAAAAGTATTTCGTTCACGCTTTGATCGCAAAAATCTATATCAATTACTTAATTTTACTGAAAATATTTTCATCGGAGTAAAATAAATAGTTTGAGAAACAAATGAATAAAATATTTAAAATATAAGGATTTACCTTTCACTTTATAAAAGCACAAAAAATATCAAGTAATTTAGCTTTTATTCAAGGTTTGTAAATCTCACCAAAGGCTGATAAAATTAGTCGATATTATCAACAGTCATATGATTTTCCATATGACATAGTTACATTTTGAAAATCCGGCGCAGAGAATAGTTGAAACTTGGCCAAAATTGGAAAGTCGAATTTGTACGCGAGCGAATTTCCAACAAAATTACATCGTTACCAAAATCAACTAGATCTTCAAAAGGGAAAATGAAAATTTAATGAATTTGATAAATTGAGAACGAAAGGTATTAAAAAAAAACATAAAATATCATGTAATGGAGAAAAACGACACTGTGAAAATATTTTTTATATTAAAGATTAGCTATGTACATTTGAATAAATTTATAAAAACATTTATTGTTGCTTTTGTTTTTAATATCGAATTCTCGTGCTATTTCTCGATTTGGATCATCAATAATTTATTCGTAAATACGATTCTCTTCAATCCGAGCCGACGAGTCGATATCAATACGATTAAATTAACGTTCATCATTTTTTTGCTCATAATTTTTAAGATAAATATTTTAATATTGACATTATGCATACACATTCTCTCTTGCCTTGTCTCCACCCACGAGTTTTTTTGCCTATTATTTTTCATTCCCGTACGTTATCCAATCGTTTTTTTTTTTTTTTTTTTTTCTTTTTTATTGTATGACCCAGTTTAAACTAAAAGATCTTCGCAATTTCTAAAACCAAATTAATACACCTGCTATTTTTCTTCCATAGTCGTATATTTATCCAACACATTCCACAAACTTTTCTCCCCTTGCAACGGGCCAGTAGTAATAGACTCTTTAAGCGACTTAATCTCTTTATTTTTTTTTCTCCTATTTATTCTCTTTTCCTTTTTTTTTCTCTCTTCTCTTTTTCTTCTCTAGGGTAAATATCGACTTTTACCCCCTTGCAGCTTTTGCTCGCGAACAGTATACCTAAATAAGGTCGCATCGATTGGGGGTATAACGGCGCGGATTCTTATTTATAACCAAGAGAGAGAAAGAGAGAGAGAGAGAGAATCAACTCTCCACCCGCGCGGAATTATCGACTTACGCAAAAAAGTAGAGGAAAGAGAGACAGAAAGAGAGAGAGAGAGAGCGAAAAAGGAGAAAAACAAGAGTAAAAAAGTAGTTGCAGCGTAGTAGTAGTAATAGTACGACTAGAGAGTAATGTGCGAATATATATATATATATATGTGCGCGCGCGCGTGTGTGTGTGTGTGTGTGTGTGTGTGTGTGTGTGTGTGTGTGTGTCGTCGCCGAGGGCGATAGTCAGAGCAGAAAGGAAGGAAAGCGCAAGCGGGCGAAGAGTCGCGACCGTTAATTTTACGAGGCGCGCCAGGATAGTTTGCCGGATAGTTTCGGGTGTGTTTCTTTGGCAGAGCAGCGGCAGTTATCCCGCTGGTATCCAATATCGCGGACACTTTTAGGAGAATCTGGAAACGGGTTACGAAGATGGGGGAAAGCCGAGGAACGAAGGACAGATATATACGCTGATTACCGTAAGTCGGCAGCTTCTCTCTCTCTCTCTCTCTCTCTCTCTCTCTCTCTCTCCATTCCGTTGTAATGTTTTCGGGTGCTTTAAGCCAAGAGTTATTGCGAGGGTACACGGACGATGAGGTTGACCGAGCGCTTGCTTCTTAATTAATTATCAATCTGGAACTGCGGGTGCATATTGACGTGCTTTGTTTCAGATGCATGTGAAATTCATTTTAAAGAATTATTAATTATTATTATGTAATTTTTGCGATAACATTGTATACTTTCAAAAAAAAAGCCAAATAATTATTCTATTTGAAAATTACATTTTTCTTACCATTTTTTTTCGATTTTAAAAACGCAACGCAATATAAGCAATTTTATAAAAATATTTAATTACAAGTAATGTTTTTCAATACAAAGAACATAAATACCACTCAGCAACGAGTGTACGAGGAGGTGAAATATCGAAATTTCAAATTCATGGAGCACGAAAATAAATCATCCCATTAAAACGTTCGCCGTTCGTTATACGCTCGATATAAAAAAAAAAAAATAAAAACGCGCTTTGAAGCGAAATTGATACTTCAATTTAAAAATCATCCAAATAATTTGATGGCACACTTATTCGAATAAGTCAATCCATAATTTAATCCAGCGCAGTAATTTATAACAAAACACGAGTGTGCGCGGGCGAGTATACGTGCGCGAGCACATCGAAAATTACATTACTTGTTTTAGCGCACCCTCATTAATTTAGAAATTCGCCGCCAGTACGAAAACCCAGGAATCAATCAACATTTACAAAAGAGCGAAACAGAAAATGAGAGAGAGAGAGAGAGAGAGTCAGAGAGAGGCAGAGGTTTAGATTTTCCGAATCGCGCGCGAAAACGTCAATAAGCAACGACGCAGTTAATCCGCGGCAAATTAAGCGCGCAATATTGCGTATGACGGCCGATTGACCCACTCTCTTTCTCTTTCTCTCTCTCTCTCTCTCTCTCTTCCTCTTTCTCTCTCTTTCTCTTTCTCTCTCTTTTTCTCACTCTCTTTCTCTTCCTCTTTCTCTCTCTTTCTCTTCCTCTTTCTCTCTCTTTCTCTTTCTCTTTCTCTCTCTTTTTCTCACTCTCTTTCTCTTTCTCTTTCTCTCTCTGTTTCTGTCTCTCTCTCTCTCTTCACTTTTCGCGGAAAATAATGGAGGAAATTTTGCATTATGGCGGAAAAATTGTCCCGCTCGTTGTATGTCCTCTTAAATGTTTAATATAACCTCTCCTTTTCTCTCTCTCTCTCTCTCTCTCTCTCTCTCATTCTCCCTCTATATATACGTATACATCGTGCATTTTAAATAACCTTGATAACGTTCATTGAATCTGCTTTATGTGAAACGCTACACGCGACAATATAATTTTGCTCGTTTTGCACTTCAAAAATTGCTTGCTGATTCAATTACTTAAATCAATCGTTTTGCTTTCCTAATAAAATGACTTTTTCGTGATATCATATTTTAAATGCAATTGAATATAGCCGAGTTTTAAAATTATATTTTTATTCTGTAACAATAAAATAAATTTTTTTATAAGAAGTATAGAAAAATGAAAAAAAAAAAACCATAATCGAAGTTATATTTTCCGAAAATTAATAGCAATCTTTTATCCTTCGAAATTAACAAGCATACCTTCATAAAAGAAAATGGGTCTCAAATAAGGCAATATAAATTTATCAATAATAAAAATAATCAATGATATGAACAAAAGAAAGAAGAGAGGAAAATTTTTCGTCAAAACTCAATCAAGTTTCAAGTGCACGAGCAGCCACTTCTTTCAAGTTATTTATAAACGGCGGACTATTTGTTCGGTCGATCAAAGTAAACCATCGCATCATTTTATAAAAGAGAGAAGGAAAGAGAGAAGGAGAGAGGGAGAGAGAGAGAGAGAGAGAAAGAGGGAGGGAAAAAGTATGTGGCGCAATAAACCGGATAAATCAAGGCGCTTCCGGAAATAAATCGCACTCCATTCGGGAATCGATTTTCTTCGTCAGGTGTGTGTGTGTCTGTGTGTGTATGTGTATACCCGCGCAAAGTAGCGCCGGAGACTTACGCGTTCACCGTACACCTTTCTTTTCCTTCTCTCGCGCTCTCACGCACGCGCGCTTCGCTCCTAAGAAATTGCCAGAGTCCTGTGGACCATTTTCATTTGTCCTCGCGACAGTCGTATATTTGAAAAATAAAGGGAACGAACGCGTTTTGTGTTTTGTTTCGTGTTCACCGAGGATTACCTTGTTTCTTCTATTTTGATTTGCCTTTTTATTATTTTTTTTGTTTTTTTTTTTTTTTTTTGGTTTTTGTATTTTGTTTCGTTTTATTTATCGAATTTTATGTTTGAATTCTGTTTCGGCTAGATTTTTGTAAATAGATATCGGTACGTTATTATTTTTTTTTTGGCTTGTTATACTTAGTTGTTTATTTATTGCAGGAGCTTTTGAGTTTTAATTGGTTTTGTTTTATCGAGTATAGAACGCGCGTCGTTAGAGGATTTTGAACCATGCAAATTTTTAATTAAAAGTATTACTCAAATTCTTGAAAAAATTGACGATTTATATATATATATATATATATATATATATATATATATATATATATATATATATATATATATATAATCCTCGATAGTTTTTTTATAATTTATAAATATTTAAAATGCATAGTACGCGTGATATAAACATTGAAATATTTTTATTAAATTTCTGCATTAATCTCAGAAAGTTTATTTATATAACGCACGCTTATTTATAAATCGTAAATTAAACTTTTTAAAAAGAAAACGATGAAAGGGAAGATTTTTTTCATTCATTACATTTATGCATCGAAAATTTGTGTACATGTTTTAATGAAGTATTTATGCAAAATGAGTGACCGCAACAAACTTAAGTTATCTAGCGCATACGTTTACACATACACATAAAGATGCCTACACACTGACGTAATTTTTATACAGAGAAAATTCTCATTTGTTTCGCAAGGCGTGTATTTTTCCAAGTAAGTTCAACGTTACTATTTTTCCGCGTGTCGTCGGAACGCGTTTTTCTTACGTCGTCTTGCGCGCGTCTTCTCGACCTCGTCTCTTTTTCGAAAGAGACGTCTCCGTCTCGCGAAAGGTGTCGGCACGAGAGTCGAGAGAGAGAGAGAGAGAGAGAGAGAGAGAGAGAGAGAGAGAGAGAGAGAGAGAGAGAGAGAGAGAGAGAGAGAGAGAGAGAGAGAGAGAGAGAGAGAAAGGAGATGAAAAAAAGTTGCAGAGAGAACGGAACTAGAGATGCGTCGCGTCCGTTGTCTGGCAAGTTGATAAACTCGCGGGCGTTTCTTTACCGCGGCAATTTTTGAGACTTCCGCTATTTTTCACCGCGCGCGATCTCTCTTTCTCTCTGCACCGCGCGCGTTTTTTCGCCACTTTTTTCCACCCTTTCGCTTTCTCTCTTTCTCCTTTTCACTCGCTTGTAATCTCGTTTCTTTCGTCTACTTTTCTTTCCCTACCGTTTGTATAGAGGAGAGAAAGAGAGTAGGTGTACGAGAGAGCGAGGAAAAGCGGTCCGTGTGTGCGAGAGTAATTGATGATTGATCGCAGATTAGATGAGCGATATTTGCCGCGGCGAGCTTCCTTCGTTCGCGCGCTACGCCGTTCTCTCTTTTTTTTTTTTATTATTCTTTTTTTATCTTCTTTACCCTCATTTTGTTTCGTTGTTTTTGCGTTCTCATTTTGAAGGTTGAAAGGGCGCCGGTGATGAACGTACACACACACACACACAAACACACATGCACATACACACCGACAAGTGACACTGACCGGACTTTGAAAAATTAAGGGAGATTTATTGCATTCGTGCAAAAAATAAATAAGAACGACGCAGAATTACGTACGGGAAATATAACGAGCGCGGAACTCGCTTTAATGTAGGATAATGGGCAAAAGGTTGAGATTTAAGGATGACTTTCGACTAAGTTTCGAAAATAAATCCGAGGAGATCGCGTGCCGCATAGCATGTTATTCCTTAATGGTTTTGAGTGTTCTACGATTGTAGTAATTATTCAAATTAATTTTTTTTAAGCGAATGTCATTGCCGATTTCTTTATGCGACTACATCTATATACGACAGTAATTTTTTTTTTTTTTGCTCTATTTACGGTTACTTGTCAAGTTACCTTTTGTATTTTCTATTACGATAATTTTTTTTTTTTTACGGTTTTGTAATGACGGCAATTTATTTTCTTACGCTTCATATTTCTATTAAATCTATAAAATCCTTCTTGATATTTGACGATTTCATAATTATTATTGTTTGAAGTTCGACACGACAGTCTATCGTAAAACTAATCACATAATTTTTTATATGAATAAAAAATGACGAACCCATTGGTACGTTAATAATTTAAAATTTAAATTAATAATCATTTTTATTTAAAATAATGGAAATATGTTAAATAATCATACGATTTATATTAAATAGTTACAACTTTGTAATTGCGTAAATTAATTTAAAGTATTAAATTATATAGCTTAAAAAAAAAAAAAATATTCTAACGAGCTCGTAATCAACATTAATTCGTATTAAGCGATTTCATAATCAAGATATTCACAATAATGCGCTTATTTACAAGACAGGTGAATGAAACAAAGTGAACTCTTGTAATTTTTCATTTTAAAACCGCAAAGTCCGCAAAGGAGACAGAGAGAAATAGAGAGAAAAGTGATGAGAAAAAAAAATGCACCATACGCAAAGAAACAAGAGAGGAAAGAAAGATAAAGAGAAAAAAAGATAGAAAGAGGGAGAAAGAGAGAGAAGGAGAAAAAAAGTAACAAGGGAGGAAGGGAAGCCACTCTCGGAGGCGCTGAAAACGCAACCGTTTTCCGGTTCGCTCGCGCGTATCCTTTTTCGCTTATCCCGCGAGCGAGCCTCGGGCTTTTGTTGCGCTCGAGTTTACTGGGAAATAAACGCGCGGGTGCGCGCGCGCGCGCGTACACCGTAGGCACGCCTGGAGCGCGAAACGAACCGAGCGGCACGGTTCGTAAAAGCCTGCGCGTTATAAAGTCGCGAAATCGGCGTCGCACACGTACACATACACAAAAAGAACGGCTGACGCTCTACTACTACAACCGCTGTCACTTCGACGGTGAAACCAAGAGGTGGGGAGAAGCGTTGAGGATTTATGCAATCGTCTGCGGCGTGCAAGCGAGCGTCTATAATTGTGTGTGTATGTGTGTGTGTGTGCGTGTGTATGTGTGCGTGTACGCGAGCTCTCATAAAAGAGAGAAAAAAAAACGAGAGTGAGAGTGAGAGAGTAAGAGAAGGTTGCGCGTGTCATACGTTGCTGCTGTCGCTGTTTTCTTATCTCGCTCTTCTCCTGCGCGCTTCTAGTTTTCTCGTTTTGAATAAACTCGAGAAGAGGCTTTTTGTGATTTCTATGTTGTGTGAATAAAAATGTGGAGAAAGGTAGAAAGAATTATCAAATAAAAAAAGCGAGATAAAAGATAATACTTTACGAAAAATTAGTTTTTATAGCTCAAGCGTGAGCGACTCGATGATGAGCAAGAGCTTGAGTCACACTCAATAATATTCTTATATTTTCTACTTCATTTGGTATTTTTCGTTTTTATTCCCGATGATTAAAGTTATTAGTAATGTTTTTTCAAGAATCAGAATACTTAACGAGATGGCTAATAGCTACATATACGCATCATTGAGAAAAGACAGAATTTTTATTAGAAATTACGAGTATTCCATCGAAATCTAAAAGGATTTGTTTTATAAATAATTGAATGTGTTTCTTTAGATTTTTAAAAAAATACAGTATCTGAAAGCTTTTGAAAGTTTTTCAAAAGTTTTGCTTCGTACGAAAGTTAATTAAAAATCAAGTTCGTGAGTTTAAGTTTTAAAATTGAAGAGAATCGAACATAATCGTAAATAAAGTTGAGCGCAATATATTGTAAATAAGGTTGCTGAAGAATTAAATGACTCGAGAACACGCAAATTTAAAACAAAATTAGATCGCCTTATCCACTTCTACGAGAAGAGAAAGAGAGAGAGAGAGAGAGAGAAAAGTAAAGAAAAAGAGAGGAAAAGAAAACGGGGTTAAGTTCATTACATAAATTCTAAGTAGATAATGACAGGGCCAGGTCAGACTTCGATTCAATGCTCTCTTAATCCATAAATCGATATCTTGCTTTTTCTGCTCACGCCTAAAATTGCCTCGCGTTGCATTTTATTAACAGAAGAAAAAAAAAGTAACGTAAAAAACAGCTCGCACGCGTTAATTCATTGTCTTCTCATTTAAGGGCTTCGTTTCAATCGTACGGAAAATCTATATACAACGCTCCAAGTTTGTGTGTTTAAAGCGAAAGAAAGCGAGCCAAGAAAACAAAACAAGACGATTCAAAGTCGATGAGCTACTGTAGTACACCGGTGACCTTGCCCGTTGTTGAATACATCTTGTCTCCTCGCCTTATATCCGTGTACTTGTATAATATGCAGAGCCGTTTTTCTATAAAAAATATATTACATACATGCATTAAGCGCACGAGTTATCTCAACGATGTCGATTCTTTAAATTGCCATTTCTCATCTTCTCTAGATTCACCCGAAATTTTTTTTTACTCCAACTTCAGCTCGATATGTTTAATTTTCGGCTCACGTACGCGAATTCCATCGTGCGCAAATACCACCAATTCCACCACTGCCAGCACTTGATAGTTGCAAATTTTTTATTTCGAGCGTACGACGGCCATCGACTCGTTATGTTTATGTATATGTATGTATGCGCGATAGGCGAGTACGTATTTAAGGTCGTCTCGACGTGCTTTTAAAGCGTCTTATTTCGCGAACGAAATCCGTTGGCTTTTAATTGTTTGTGTGGAATTTTGGAATTTTATTGTGCGATATGAATACATATACACGCTTTGAGCTTTTAATATACGTGCCGATCGCGTTGCGTTTTCATGATAGAACTCGGGGCTTCGATTGAGAGTCTCTTTTGTTTCTCCTTTATGCTGTGCCTCCTCTGTCGATATACTGCATTTGCTGCGATATTTACATAAGCGTTTAACTCATTCTTAATAATTTATACATAAATACAATACGTCATTTTAAACATAAACTGAATTAAATTATTGATTTACGTGTTAATGGAAATTGATATTTATTTGAAACGCGATATATTTTTAAGAAATAAAAATTAAAAAAGTATTAATTTTCAAAGTATTAAATACATTTGTAATTTACCATATTGATCGGTGTACAGCTGAAAGTACCATTCGTCAATATCGTTATATATTTTATGGATTTAAATGGAAAAATAATTTTAAAATTTATTTACTTCAAAATAAATAAAAAATAATAATAGGTAAGTTATTAAAGTAGGTTATTAAAAAAAGAAAAAGAATTGAAAAGAAAGAAAGCTCACATTCTATGAAAAATTAATTAATACGTGTTTTCAATTCGCCTTACCGCGAAACAAAAGACTCTAGTAGTCATAGTTGCTATTAGTAGCCACGATAATGATAATAATAAGAGAATTAAATCTCTTACCCGCCTCACTCTCCCTCTCTCTTTCACCTTAATTCTCTTTTTCTTGCGCATGTACTCTAAATTCTACGAGTTATCCAAAATGACCCTCAGGTTACAGTCGCAACAGAGATATTATATAGTGTAGCATGTAGGAATATTCTCGAGGTGTTTAAAAGAGAGAGAGAGAGAGAGAGAGAGAGGGAGAGAAAATTGACACAGAGGTTTCTCGCGTTTTCTCGCCTCTATTTTAGTTACACGTAAAATAATTTGTACGGAGAAGATTATAACTAGACTCGAGTGCACACGTCAACGCTGCTCACATTCTTTTATTACATTCCTCTCTCTCTCTCTCTCTCTCTCTCTCTCTCTCTCTCTCTCTCTCTTCTTCTTTTCGTTGTATCTTTTGCATTTTGCCGAATTTCCATGGTGCACCGCATATACTCGATTTTCCTTGGCGCTTGTTACAAAAGCGCGCTGGCGCGTCAGCCAACGATTTACTATGCATTATTATCCTGTCCCTCTGTGAATTTTATGCGAATGAGCGAACGCTACGTTATTATGGATTTGGGGAAAAATGTTAATGCTCCGGATTATACCGACTCACGGGCAAACATACTCACACATCGCGTATGCGCATATATATAGGTGGGTTAAAAACAAGCGCGCATTAAAATATTGCAACCGCGCGAGAACGCACCGAAAAATTAGGGCCGATCGTGTGTGTGCTTTCACCCGTTTGCAAATTTTGTGCAGCAGCGAGAACGAATCGAGCTTTATTTTTGTTCCTCGTTTCCTCTCCTCTCCTCTTAGCGGGTTTAAATGTACACACACACAAACACACACACACACATATATATATATATATTTTGTGTCATCCACCGCCGTCGGGCCTGAGAGAAACGTACTTCGTTAGAGGTTTTTACGTAGAGGTACTCTCTATTGTTCAAACTTCTCCATTGTATGATTTGTTACGATTCGAATTTTAAATAAGAGATGCTTTAAACATAACGCGTTGAATGCTAAATAGACGTTGGTTAATGAGTGCACTTGTTTATACGCGGGATAAATGAACGAGATTTTAATAAAGGGGAGAAAAAAATAAACAAACAAATGAGAAAGAAGTTTGTTAAAGATTTACGAGGTGAATATTTCGAGATTTTGTTCGATTTTTCTACTACAAATAAATTCAATTAATTTTAGAAAAATGTATTAAATCATTAGCTAGTTTTTCTATTATAACAAAAAATATTTTGTCGCAGTTAAAAAAAAGCATAAGTAACAGAAAAGTGCATTTTGATATTTGGTTTTTTCATCTAAAATTTTGATCAATAAAATTGTTTTATTAACTTTATCAGATATCCATCAACATCAAACAGTACTTAATTAAAATAGTTTTTGTTAAAAAAAAAATAATTCCCATCCCAGTTGTCTAATTCACAAATATACTGCTTTTGTAGCTTTAAAATAAAACATAATTGTTACCATTTTCCTTGCAGAGTGAATTTTTTTCAATTTTTTTTTTTTTTTCACGTTATTCGCTTTTTTATTTAGCGCGAACGTAAAGCATATGTTATCGTCAATTGAACAAAGCCTTCAATAAAAATTACAAATGGATTACCAAAAAATTTCATACAATCGCTTAACTGCATTCGGAAATGAAATTATTTACATTCATTTTTATCGAACAAAAATGTTGCACAGCTAGCGAAGAATTATTTCATAAAATTAAATGCCGTTTAAAAATCCATCTTTTTCTCCCCCACAATGTACACATAAATATTATACAAACTAAAGAGAATAATATTGAATTTCAAATCAGGTCGAATTTATTATTAACAAAAGCAAAAAAGAAAAGAATAAAATTTACCTGTTCATATAGGCATTTATTAAAACGCGTTATAATAATAATAATAATAATAATAATAATAATAATAATAATAATAATAATAATAATAATAATAATGATAATAATAATAATAATAATAAGAATAATAATAATAATAATAAGAATAATAATGATGATGATGATGATGATGATGATGATGATGATGATGATAATAATAAAAACTATATATCTCGAGTGCATTACTCTCGCAAAAGCTCTATATTATCGGTATCGGGAAAACAGGGCTAAAAAAGTGATTTTAAACGACTCGACTCGCGAATTCCCGTGCTGTGATTTCGCGCAATGAATCGTCCACTCCTCCTCCGGTCCTTTATCGGCACGCGCGTACCCGCATACACACCCACATGCGCGCACACACACACACACACACACACACAGAGATAGATACAGATACAGATACAGATACATGCATGCATGGGTTTGTGCATAACAACGGTATCGAGCTTCGATGCCAAATCGCGTCATTGATATAACGACGCCCGGAATAATGGGGTTAATTTTTGATTGCGCGGCACGTTGGAAAAGCTCGGCAGCGGAAATTTCGGCCCCGCGTCCGCGTGCGTGCGTTTAACTCAACGGGAATAAAGCTTACGTTAATTTGGAATTTATTATTTTCTAGGGAGGGCTGCGGGTCGTTTTATGCGCGGCACTAATAGAACGCGGAGGATTTTATTTGCGTTTTGTGGGCCATAAAATATTTAGCTCGGACTACGCTTTCGCGCAGATATGGGTGTTTTAATCGTTCGTCCCATACTACGCGCGCTGTAAATTTACGCAAAGTGATTCGTTCGCTCGTTGTAAACGAATGATGAGTATTATTTAACAAAACGTACCCCCGTTGCCTGTCTCTCTCTCTCTCTCTCTTTCTTCACCTCCTCCTCCTCCTCCTCACTCTCTCTCTCTATCTCTCTCACGAAAGCATGATTTTTAAAGGGCTATAACGTTATTGTCACAGCTTGTTTTACGTTTTGCAAACGCGAGTCGATGATTTATTTATTAAAGAATATATATGCGTTGTTTTTGCGTGCTCGTTCGGAATACGAAATATTTCTTTTTTTTTATTTGTATTGTTTTACATACGCGCTTTTATTTTTTTTTTTTTTTTTTTTTTTTTGCTTAAGCGAGTGTATACAATTTTAATTATGTTGCGCACGTATTTTTTGTCGGTTTATTTGTACGAAAAATAGCTGGTAAAAATGACTGAATGTCAAGTTAAATTTGATCAAAAAGTCAGGCAACACACGCAGAGCAAAGTTTATTTGTGTACTCGAGTAAATATCAATTTAACTTTAAATAAAATTAACCAAACTCTGAAGCATTTTATATTAATACAGAGTAAAAGTAATGTTGACTATTTATGAAATTATCTTTATAAATATAATAAAACAATTTTTTAAGGTGAAACTTTGTTCTATTAACGAGTTTTTTAATACCCAAAGTTTACCGAAAGTTAAAAAAAGTTTTTTGCTTGTTAAATTCATTATTCGAATCATTGAACGATGAAACAGTAGAACGATAAGGCAAAAGTTATTATATGAATTTTGCTCAACTCCTTTAAATACATTATCTTACGTTATTATGGAATATTTTTCTGAATAAATAAATTTACATTTATTTTATAAGAGTTATGGAAAATAAGAAAAATAATAACGTAAAAGAAAGCAATACTTATTATTCAATAAATATATTATTGTGTAAAAATATTCTAAGAAATAAAGCATAAAAATGAACGATTTTGCAATTTTTCAATAAAATGTTTCATAATTTATAATAATTTATTATTATAACAATATCCGAAATTATATAATTATTTATATATTATTTGGTACGATTTATATGATTTTAGGTTATTAAACTTTGTAGTACTGAGAATACGTTCAATTTTAAAATGATTAAACGTATAATGAAAAATTAATAAGCAGTTTTTGGAAACTATTAAAACAATATATTGTTAGCGAACTACATTGTCGTTGAAATGTAGTGTTTAATATACACGTTTGACAAAATAAAAATAAAAAAGAAATACGAGCAATTTACTTGAAAATTACTTCTTTAATGATCAGATAAATTTAAAAATACTTTATACGATAAAAATATTCAATTTAATAATTAAGTATTGTGATAATAATAAAGAAAAATTCACGTGAAAAATTGAAAAATTTAGATGAAAACGACTGATAAGTTTTTTTGGTAAAATAAAATTTCAAAATGTAACCACGCTTAACCTTATAATCTAGACGTACAAGAATCAACGTTTATAGTTTAAAAATTACAGCAGGAAAAAAAAAGCGCGAGCGGGCATAACTTTAAAAGAGGCGAAAGAAAAACGCGGGGGTACAACTATAACAACGCTCTCGACTACCTACCCAAACATTTTTACCATCCCATTGCGCAACGACGATCGTCGACGTCGTTCTACGCCACGCGATCGTTCCTCCGTTCTCTTTCACCTCCAGCAACTTCTCTTACAGCGCCGTGTATCGTCCCGAAAGAACGGCGAAAATACCCGAAGCGTTTCCGACAATCTATCTCGGTTTATGTATACATATAGAGAACAAGCGTAAGAAAAGTCCCGCGGTAACGAGAAAAGTCACCGAACCTAAACGATACACGCGTAAACGTGGATATATATATATATATATATATATATACGTGTATGTACGCGCGTTAAACGCTGCGAGAGTTCCCCTCCGCATAAAACGTAGTACACCGGAGCGACTTACGCGTAGAAACGCGCATTCTACCGCGAGTTTTCGCTTTTCCATTAGCCTTTCGCGCACGGCCACATGTTAAGTATATACGCGCGGCAAGATATCGCGCGTAAAGTTTGAGAGTTAACTCCGGCGTGTCGAAAGCTTCGTATATATGTATTTTCACATATATTTATGTATAAGTTCGAGTTAACGCATATAAGCGAACTGAGTTATAGCGTGTATATGCATAAGTAAGGTTACACGTATACACGTAGTTGGGCGAGCATGTAAGCAAGGCACGTATTTACGAGGGACTTTCTCGCGTCGAGCGATTTAGGAGTGGAAAAGAGAAGTGGGAGAGGAAAGAGAAGCCGCGATTAATACGAATCCATTATAGTCGGATAAAGGCTAAAGCTGAGCTAGCTCGAGCGCGTAATGGTAACTTTGTACAATCCCGTGTGTTCGCGCTGCAGGTGAAAGCCTTCGTTTCTCGCGATGGCCTCTTCCGCGCTTCTACTCTACGTACGTAAGCCAAAGCAGCGATGTCGTATCACACGTGTGCAACGTATGTGTGTACACTTTTTTTCTCCTTTTCTCGCTCTCTTTCTCTCTCTCTCTCTCTCTCTATCTCTCTCTTTCTTCCCCCCCTCCCTTCCCCTCCCCCCTCTCTCTCTCTCTCTCTCGAAAAGATATCTCTTACGACAGGCTACATTTATACCTGGGATTTTTCAAGGCTCCTTGCGCTCACGTTGCAGCTGCTCTCTTGCTTCAAGGGGATATACATATGACGCGCGCGCTCTTTAAGATCGAAATTATCGTTAAAGATTTCTTAACGACTATCGTTAAATAATCGTAAACTCAAAAATGATGCTCTGAATCTTTTGATTTATACGTTTTACGCTTAACGATCGAAAACGAGATAAATTTACCGTGAGGATTTGATGTTGATTAATATTTGCAATTTTTTAATTTATTTACGGTATACCTATATTTAGATTGCAAGTTGGCATTTTAAAGAGTAAAAGGAAGATTTAATTAACCGGATAGCTAAATGTGAAATATTATTTAACGCAGTAAACATACTAAGCATGCAGCAGAAAGTTCTTAACGATATTCTCAAAATTAGTCTCGCGACGACGTATAATTTTACTTAGATCTCTCGGCGTATGGCAAGTTTCTTGATTAAAAAATGAATAAAAAAAAAAAAAAAAAAAAAAAAAGATGCAAAAACAAGTTTCAGTAGTTAGAAAATCTGATTTTACCATAATTATTATATTAAATATACGCATAAATGTAAAAAAGCGAAAATAAAAAAAAAAAAAAAAAAAATTAAATCAGCTTGGATATCATATGTAGGCTTGGTAATATCCATCAGATTTTTTTCCCTTTTTAAATTTACTTATTACTTCCTCTCGAGTTTTTCTGTCGTAGATCGAGTTTCTAAAGCAGTTCTTGAGCCATTCACGTGACTACTTTTAAAACTTGATCACCGATCGAAAGAATTCAAAAGAAAGCGTCGATGATTAAAAAAAAAGTCGCCCGTTTCACGATTACACGCGCATACGTAAAAATGTTTCAATTTTAAATCAACGGCATTCGCTCGCTGATGAAATGTACCGTTAATTATGTGTTGGAAACTTAATTTTTATTCCAGCTGTCAAAAAGTGTGAAAGCAAAAGTAAAAAAAAAAAAAAAAAGAGAGAGAGAAACAAAAAATCTTACATTCAAGCAAAAAAAGAAATTTTCAAATAAAACATTGTTAATAACAGTACAACATATAAAATACCATATGATAATACATAGGGCTTTGTACGGTTAACTGCTCTATCCTTTTTACGCGCCCACAAGGTTGGATTGCACGGTCCGTAAGCTGGCGCCTCTAGCGACGGTCGCTTTAACTTTTCACGTTCGGAGCACTCGAGCCGTACGTTTATGCTGCATACGTACACGTACGTATATATATATATATGTAGGTGCTTGAGCGCGTGTACGTGTGGGTCCATGTAAACGCTCGCATACTGTACGCAGGTAAGTTTGTCAGTGCGATAGCCGCACGCGCTTTAACTTAGGAAAGTTAGTGCTCGCTCGACTCTATTAAAGTGTGTATGTGTTGTTACATGCAGAATGTTTTAATTGTTGATTTATTATTATATTTCCGTGATTAATTTTGTAATTACGGATGATCTCGTTCGTTCGTTTATCGAGTTTACGCATTTAGTAATGAAAGTATTGTTTAGATTTAATGCAAGAGTTGTTAACGAAGGAGGCGCATTATTTTTCGCTCGTATATACTATATATACACTCGTATATTCAGAAAGTTAAATAATTAATATTAAATTTAATGAGATTATACATGTAACCTCAGAAGTAATAATTTATTCAATTTATGCTTGTTGCATTAGCGTAAACTTAATTAAATCATTAAATTGAATTTATTTATTACGCAACTCTGTCTAGTTAACTGTAAAGTTATCAATGTATCGCAACACTGTAAAGTTGTCAAAGCTAACATATAATAAATACATTTCGACTGCGTTCACGAGTTGTGTTGAATTAAGCATGAGTCAATAATTGTAAAATCTTATTTGATTGACGGAAATTCGAATTTATCCGCGCGTTTAACAAAATAAATACTGAAACTTTAACATTTACATGAGTATGTTTGATATAAAAAATAATGATAAAAATAAACAAATTGCCAATATATTTTAAATAATTTGTTTTTTTTTTTTTTTTTTTTTTTTTTTTTTTTCGCTATTTCAGTAATTTTTCATATATTTTTAAGAAATATTTTTTATCGATTTTTGGTAAAGAAAAGATTTTCGAATCGAAGCACATAGAATTGTTGCAAACGCAACGGTACGTAAAAAATTTACATTTATCAAGAGAATTCAATTCAATTACAATGATATAAAATAACAAGTCTTTTTTTTCACTGCAACTTTTTACATTAATTACAAACATACAGAGATGCGTTTGCAGAAGAAGAAAATAAAAGGAAAATAGAACACAAAGTTGTAGAAATGTAGTTCTTATAATTTCTCCCGGCGAATCTTTTGGCGAAGCACCGATTTTCTATATCCGATAACGAGGTTCGCTCTTCGAGAATAAGATTGTGAAAATAGAAAGACAAAAAAAAAAAAAAAAAAAAAATCGACGAGCGATATTTCTCGTGTGAAAACGGACCAACGGCGAAAATCTTCGCGCTCGCGCGCGTTAGCTTACTTTACACGTCTTGTTCTGCACGGAAAAGATTAAAGCCGATCCCTTAGAGATGAAAGAGAAGCTAGAAAGACCAAGAAGATTTAAATTAAGATGGGATTATATTAATGCTTTAATCGAGACTTCATTGCATTTATATCTGAGAATTCTCTCGTGTGTATGCACAAAAATGTTTTTTTTTTTTTTTTTTTTTTAAGCCAGTGCGAGTCTATGAGATTTATTCTCGATTGGCTATCGTTAAATTTTAAACACGTTTGATTTACAAATGCAATTTTCCTTCTACGTAATTTTAATTATTATTTGATTGATTTTTTTTTTTATTTTTGACCGATATATTTTTTTTTTTAAATTCGTAACTTTATGCGAATCGCATAGTAATAATCATTATTATAGTACCGTATTAACTTAAACGAACGAATGAATATATCAATTGGACATTGTTTTAATTTATCTTTTAAAAATGCAATTGATTATTTTTTTTTTTAAATATTTCAATAAATACATCTGTTGAAAATTTTGTCAAACGAATAATGCTTAACAAATTATTTTAATCAAATTAATCAAATTAAAAGTTTTCTATTATTTTTATATATTTACAACTTAATCTTTAAAGTATCTCTTATGATAATTAATTTTAATTTTCATTTATATAAAATAACAAACAAAATATTGGTTACTTTTAATTTAAAGAATGGTGCATGCATTTTTTATACCAAACCATTCAATAAGTATAAAAGCCTATAGGTTTTGAGTAGAGATTTTATAGTATTAAAAATATTATTTAAAAAAAAAAAAAAAAAAAAAGATAATAATGATTAAAAAAAAAAGACTTTATGCACCAATGTTTCTTGCGAAAATTGAATTAAGTTTATTATACATAAATATATTAAACTTTTCATTGTACAAAAAAGAAGAAAAATAAAGCTTTTAACTAATGAAAATGCTAAAAGTAAAATTCACTTTTATCAAAAAGTATACGTATGAAAATAAAACTATAAGTGATGAAAAAAAAAAAAAAAAAAAGAAATAAAAAAAACAGTTTTTTAAACTCATATACTTTAAAACCCAAATGTACCTTTTTACTAATCCAAACACGTGTTGACTATACTTTGTACATCATTGCAGCTCAACGAGCAGTATACTTTCAACACTTCACGCTCTTTACGCACTTCAAAATTATATCGCGCACGCATATTGATATGCGAACCGTAAAAAAATTCATTCTCCGAGCGTCGAGTATCGGAACGAGCGAGCGAGCAAGAAAAAAAAAAAAAAAAAAAGAAAACAAACAAATTACGCGCACTCGCAAATAAAATTCGATCGTTCATGTATACATATACAATAAAGCGAGCTACGACCGCATCGGAATAGCTTATATTTATCACTCGATGCATTCGCATATATACGTATTTGTAAATCGAAGGCATCAACTTGTGGCACGATCGACGATTGTTGGTACGTATTACATATAAACATATATATACATATATATATATATATATATGATTTGTGCCTCGTGTTGTTCGTCGATGCGTATACTCTTAACGAGTTTATTACGCACTCGATTCGATATTTTGCGCGCGGCGCGCGATTATTCACCACTTTGGTAATGCCCGCAACAAACTACCTTGGCATCCCCCGGCGAATGTGTAAATCGGATTCGGTGCAATTATGTACGATGGTCGTTAGTTTGGAAAGTTTTAAACGTTTTATCAGCAAAGTAATTATAGAATTACCGTGCGCTAGAATTTCTAACGTTTATCTTTTTTTTTTCTTTTTTTTTCTTCATTTTTAAATAATTTTTAATTTATTTATTCATCGCTATTACCTAACGCGTTCTACGTTTACGATTGAGTTAATGTTTTTTTTTTGTATTTATTTATTTATTTTTTTTTTTATAAAAGAAAAAATGCACATTATTCAGCGATCATTAATGAGAAAAGAATTTTTCGTAATTTATGGAAAAATAATTTTTTGTTTCATAATTCTATATTACCAACATTTAATTATACTGGCGCGAAATATATTTCATTATGATTTACGTTCAATGTGAAATTACAAAAATTATAAAACATTAAAATTGTTCTGAGACTAAAATAGTTCCGCGTGTCGACAGAATAGCAGTAGATTGCACAAACGGTATAAAAGTTGCTTCGTTTCTTAATTGAGCCTTTAAATCTTGAGTCTAAACTTCTCAAAACTTTTATCGTAGCTTGCAAAGAAAAAAAAAAAAAAAAAAAAAAAGAAAAAAAATAAACAATAAAAATGATAAAAAAGAAAAAATAATAAAATCATAAATTTTATTTAAATGAAAAGTTAAATTAGATTTTGCCTAGTCGAGTTATAACTTACCAACGAGAGTAAATGCACTTGCGATACATATATCGTTAAGTATCTTTCAACAAACTTTCAACAAGTTTCAACATATGTCCACACATACGATTATAACTTTCTTATAAATGAACTAAAGCCAAAATTACGTACACTCGCAAGGATTAAATATAAAAAGCTAGCTGAGGCTTATCGATAATTCGCTCAATTTTAAACTATATCAATAAAAAAAAAAAAAAAAAAAGGATCGCACAAAATTGTTCTAACGAATTTTCACGTAATACGCGCAGGTACACATTTATATATTACTCACCGAGACACGCGACGAGGAAAATCGCAGTCAGCATCGCTGATTTAATCCTAAATACGGACGCGCTCATGGTTCCTGCAAATATTCTCATCTCGTCTTTATCTTCTGACACCTCAGATGTTTTTCCTCGTGCGCTGCATGCACTTTTTAAAAAAATTCATTCGCAGCGCAGCACTCAAAGTGAATTTTCTCTTTTTATGTAATTCCTTATTCTTTTGCACTTTTCTTCTCTCTTTCTCTCTTTCCCTCGATTCTCCTTTCTCGATGTTCGACAGGTAAAGCCGCACTTTCGAGATGAATCAAAAGAAATAAACACGCTGTTTAAATGAAAAAGTAGCTGGTAGCTGTTCTCTCTTTCCTTATACTCGAGCGCGGATCATCTCATCTGGTGCAAAGCGCCGTTAGATCACAACGACGACGCGCCTCGGGCTCTGTTTCACCGTTCAACTTCATCGATCACCTTTCTCGTTCGCTCACTTGCTTGTACCTCTCTCTCTCTCTCTTTCTCTACCTTGGCTTCGCTTCTTCTCTTTGCTCTTTATTTCTCGTCGGTCAAACGATACTTTCGACGTTGTAAAAAAATTAATTAAAACCGTCGTTCGTCGCAGTAGCTCGCGTAGTAAACTCTAGCTGCGACACAAAGATTCTCGCGCGGCTATCTTTTTTTTCTTGTGCTTTTCTTCAAACAACTCGAAATGCAACTCTAAATATACACTTCGACACAATTCGGAGCTCTAGGCTCTCTCTTTCACAATTTTTTTGTAAAACGTAATTTTTTAATTTTTCGTCTGTTCAACACTTTTTTTATTATCGTTGCAAAAGAATAAAAAAGGATGAACGTTCCTCTGTAATTTAAGATAAAAAAAACTATGTTAAAACCAAATTCACACTTCGTCGATTGTTTCTTTCTTTGCTCTCGTCGAGTAAAGAAAATTCACCAAAAGATTTTATATGTATATATAAAAAAAAATATATATATATGAATATATATATAATCACCAGCACAGGCACAAAATTGCACACACAAAATAAACGTAAAATTAACAAAAATCAACTACTTTCGAAATCAAGGAGACGCGCTCCAAGATTATTGCCACGACGCTGCTTAATTTTTCAATCGCGCACAATAGTCGTAACAGTTCCGGCACACTATAAATCCTCTCGTTCGCTTCCGTTATTTTTCTTTCCTTCTTCCTTTGCCCTTTCTCGTGTTTTCTATTCTTTTATTTCAAACAAAAAAAAAAAAACAATCGGCGAAGCACAAAAAAATTCGGATCTCTTGAGGATAACGCGTCTCTCGTAAAAAGTCGCTTGCGCACCTCTCAACGGCCGCGCGGCAACTGAAAGTAGGGACGCGCCGCACCGAGAAAACCCCCCACCGTGTGGCGCGCGCGCGCCGGAACCATCCCCTACTCCTCCGCTTCTCTCTCTTTCTCTCTCTCTCTCTCTCCTACGCAGTCACGACGTATAGAGGCTCGCTCTTTCTCCGTTCTTTCGTTCTTTTCTCTTTCCTTTTTCCTTTTTCTCTTTTTCTTTTACAAACCGTATGCAGCCCGCCGCCAATGGAACGAAACGCGCTTCGCTGGACGATGCCCGAGACGAAAAAAAGAGCTGCACGTTGGCTGCTCCGTCGCGTCGTGCCGTGCACACTGCTGCTGCTGTTGCAGCAAAAGAGAGAGAGAGAGAGAGAGGAAAACCTCAAGGGGCCCTCACAATGTTTCGATCGAATGGGAGTTTGGCTTTTAAAGCGATTTCGTGGCTTCCAGTCGATTGTTGAACTATGATTCGCTGATACAAAGTTAGCCCAAGTGTTTGCTCGAGATACTTTGCTCGATATGTGTAGCTTGAATTTTTTTTCTTTCTATTTACGATTCACATAATACTGAATTGGTAAATCAAGGATTAATTTTCAATGCTTTTATTAGTTTTATTAATTCGTGTATTATAGATTGTTTTACTAAACTGTTTGTATAGAAATTTTATTTTCACTTAACAAATACCTTTATTTCTTCGATGTAATATTGAACTCTGGATAGTAATAAATTTCACGAATTAATTCGATTGACTCGTTTAATTCGAAATTTAATTGAAAACTCATAATAACATTGCTTTATTTAAACTTTAACAACTGATATTAATCAGATTTTAAATAATTTTTTAAACAGCCGATATTCTTAATTTTACGACTTTATCCATCATCAAATTAAAAATGCATTTTTTCTTAATTGCAAAAACAATTATAATTTTCCACCGAAAAAAAAAAAAAAAAAAAAAAAAAAAATGGGACGGAAAAAAAAAAATAAATAACGTTTGTTTCTCAACTCTCGTTAGATCACGAACTGAAAATGACTTTGATATATTAGATTGTTAATGGCAATGTTCAATCTTCACTTTGGTCAGCGGTATTATTTTGAAGTACACGCTAAGCATTAGCGGCTCCGGGACTCTTACCCCGGAGAGCCCGTTGGCTAAATTTCTACGTTTCATCTGCGTGTTGCAAACTGCTATAATTTTCAGTTGGACCGCAGTCATAATTACTCCGGGTGAAGTGCAAGCGTTGATCAGATAACTTTCAAAATTTTATGCATACTATTCTAAACAATTGTGATTTAATGTAGAAACGCGATTGCGCTTCGCTTCCTTAGTCTCCGATTACTTTTAATTCAATTTTTTCTGTCTATCAGATAGAAAGAAAGATACATAGCGTTAAATTTTTCGCTCAACTTCCGAAGAGAGGATTATTTAATTCGTTTATATCGTAAAATATTTCGTTAAAAGTTTGCCTTCGTTGACAAAAATTTGATAAACGAAAATTCGAATGAGAAATGCATTGTTTTGAATTTTAAATTTGTGGTTTTTTAACGCTGGATTATAAAGCGATGCTGTAAAAATATTTTACCGAATCGACGATGAATAAATTCTATTTATTTACATACAATCTAGAACAGAAACTTACGTCATTTACAAATATAGTTAAAAATGTCTCGAGGTACTATTTTAGTAATGACATTTCGCAATTCACCAAAGAATAAAACTTATCGCAACGGTCTCATTAAAACTCCCAAAAGAAGAGATCGTTAGTCATTCAAAATAGGCTGCATGTTTACCGTTTATGGATTATCGAGACTAACGAACTGATGCACATCGTGATTAGTAATTTAATTTCAAAAGGTCACCGAATGAATACTATATAAACATTTTATAATGATTTTTAAAATTTAAATATACTGTTTCATTTGAAGTATTTTATTCGTAATATTTGACCATCAATCGATGGGAAATTTAATTAAACTATAATATAGAAAAGGGATTTAAACATTTTAAATCATATGTAATATGACATAAATTAAAATATTTGATGTTTGGATGAGGAAGTGGGTCAAATACTTCTTACAAAGAACATTTGGTAACCCAAAAACTTTCTAACCATTTCCGTAGAAATTTAATATCGTTTGGTTTGTAAGTTAAGCAGCGGTGACTATTCCAAAACACGCTTCACCTACTAGTCAATTTTATCGGCCAGCTGTGTGCGTCAGGTGTAAGAAAAATTTAACGCCTTCTAATTTTTTATTCTTCTTTATATATTTTTACTTAAATAGTTGAGGCAATTATTTTGCACTATTTTTAACAAAGAATTCGTATATTAAGCAATGATTTTAAACTATTGAAAATATCATTTTAAAATTATTAAAATTCAACAGTTAAAAGAGGTGAAAAACTATTGGAGCGTAGTAATGTGAAGCCTCCCGAAGAGTTAAAGCAACGAACGCGAGCCATACGTGTATAGCGAGCGAAGAAAAAGAGAGGTGGAATAAAGGGGGAAAGGAATAACGCGAGAGGAGGGGGTAAAAACGAGCATGAAGAAGAGTCGGTAGAAGGGCTCACAGGATCGTATCGAGAAAGCCAAGGGGAAGGGGAAAGGAAGGTAGAAACCGAGGACGATGACGGCGGCAGCAGCAGCTTGCCCCCACCGACTGGAGATCCCTACGGCAGGTGGTTCTCTCTCTCTCTCTCGCTCTTTTTCTCTCTCTCTCTCTCTCTCTCTCTCTCTCATAACGTTCTCTGGCTTCGGGGCAAAGTTTGTAGGAACCCGCAGGGACCACCGACCGTTTTTGACCGGCTGCCTCATATGCCTACGTCTATGTGCTTCAGAGTTTTCTGCTTTCTCCCGTCCCTCTCAAAAAATGTTTTCATTCCATCTGTTTCCTCCGCGGTATCTTTCGGTAGTAAAAACATAGCAGAGATTTCTCTCTCACTCTCTTCTCTCATTTTATTATTTTTTTTTTATTTTTTTTTTTTTTTAATTGACGTTGGAAATGAAATTTCGACGCTAGGAGAACGAACTTTCGGCCGTGACAAGCGGTTTCTATTTGACCGTCGAAAACTCGTAGAGTAAAAAAAAAAAAAAAAAGAAAAAACGAGATGGAGAAAAAGTGACTCGCATTTTGTAAATTTAATTGTTTACATTGGCGATTTTTCACCTTGTATTTTGCGCATTTGTTCTAAATAATTAACTTTAGATAATATACGAAAGCAAAGTGCTCTCGTTTCGATCTATTAAACGCTCGCGCGTTTCAATAAGATGCTTTCAGTCCAAGCGTTACAAATGACCTCGCAAGAATTTTATGATTCGTAAAGGTTATTTATCGCGGGGTACGTATTTATAACGGCGATGTAGCTCGCTTATAGACGCTTAGTTTTTCGAAGATCTCGAGCTGGTGTTACACTCGTTCGAGGGGTTACCGAGGATGGAATTTCTATTGAAAGTCGTTTCTTGACTGCTTATAGCAGCGTCAAAAAAAATAAAACCTTTTCTAAGCTCAATTGCACTCATCCTTTTTATAGCTTGATACTTTTTTTTTTATACGTATTGAATTATATAAAAAATGAAATGAGTAATGCATTGGAAAAAGTAAGAGCGTGAAAGAAAAAGGGCTGAAAGTATTCTTTAAATAAAGGAGTAAATGTATACTATATATTTATTTACAAAATCATTTCGAGCATAATATGATATTTTCAATCGAGTAATCGATAAATATTATGTTTCATTTAAAAACACAAAATCTTGACAAATATTACACGCGTTTAAATTATTTATCAAAGTAATGAGTAAAATTTTATTATCAATTTTAGCTCACCAAATATTAAAACAATTAAATTTTCTTCAAAAATCATCGACTTTGAATATTTTCATTATTTCACGTAAATTATATACCGATTCAACAAAATATATACAACCATCGATTCACTATCCACTTTACAGATATCGACTAAGAAACGACGTTTAATCAGCATAAAAATCGAATAAATTTTCCAAATCCTCAAGAGCTGCGACCAACCAGACGACTCCGACTTTCTTCTCTTCTTCCTTAGCGTTTCCGAATTCGCAGCATCCCAAAAGTAACCCAGGTATATACATATAAATATACACAAATATCGGCACGTAAAATCTAGCAAAGTTTCTTTACAAAGCGCCGGTAAGGTCCACCCTCGTAATTCAGGTATACTCCAAAAGCGATCGGCAGGTTGTCCTTTCCTATATATGTGTGTGTGTGTGTGTATGTGTGTACACGTACACGGAAGATATCAACCGGCCGTCGTTCTCTGTGTACACGAGACTATAGCACACACGCACACCTGCCTTTTCTCTCTCATTTACTCTCTTCCTCTCACTCTTTTTCTCTCCGTATACATCTTTTCGCGTTCTTGTCTCTATCTATCTCTCTCTTTTGCTTGCTCGCTCACCGCCGCGCATGAAAATAACGCATTAGCATCCTCCTGTGTATAATATAATACACGAAGAGCCAAGCTGCCGAGAATTCAAGCGAGATGCTGCTTCTCTCGAGAAGAGATAGACAGAGAGAGGCACGTACTTTATATATATATATATATATATATATATATATATATATATATATATATATATATATATATATATATACGCGCACTGTACTTTGCAGAGTCTTCTCGTATGTACTATACATGTATACATACACGTTAGGTATATCTATATTCACTCGTACTCTCGCGTATTATATATACGCGCGCTTTATTTTTCAAAGTGGAGTACGCGTCCCTTCACTCGATCCCTGAAAAATACCCCGAGTCTGCGCGAGCGCGGACTTGTTTATGCCGCGCGGCTTCGAGCAATCTCCGAGCGACATATGGCGTGCTGTCGCGCGTTTTAGACGCGTTAGCCACACCGAGCTCTTCGTTTTCTTTTTCGTTTTTTTTTTTTTTTTTTTTTTTTTTTACTTCAACGCTCTCTCTCTCACTTTTTCTCTCTTTTTCTCCATCTCTCTTTTGGTTTCCTCATAAATATTACGTACGCGTAGCATTACGCTTTTGAAATAACAAAAGAACGAACGACAGATCGATTATAATTTACGGAGCTGTTTAAGAGAAGTCGAGCCGTTGAGCTAATGTATATATATACATATATTTTTTTTTTGCCGGTCAATAAATGAACTGCATGCGACGATTGCTTCTCCATTTCTTTTTCTTTTTCCCATTATTTCGTAAGTTTCCGGTAAAGTTAGCGTATATGCATATATAAAATTTTATCGACGAGGATGTGGGAAAAAGAATTTTCGTATGACGGAGGATAACACACACACACACACACACACTGTAATGGCTCATAAATTTGGGGCAAACTGGCAGTTAAGCGAAATTTCTATTGTATCTCCGAACACTTTGAATTAAATGAACTATTGTGACGAGCGTACGCTTCAACTGATATACTTTAATTTATTCGTATACAATGATACTTTATATCGGTATACGTAATAGGATATCGGTTATTATACTTCGTTGCACTGAAGAGCGCACTAAATTATTTAACGTATGTGTCGATACCTATGCAGATATGCAGAGGGATATAAATAATAAGACTAAACAGTTGGAAAACTATATACATGTATATATATATATATATATCCGTACGTGATACAGACATCTGAGAAATGTTCAAGGTTACTTCGGCAAAATTGTAACTTTTCAATGTAAAAGATTAAAAGCAAGACACCGTATAATTAAAACTTGCAGTTGATTACTGTGGATGTGTACGAGAATTGCAAGAGAACGAAAATAAAGAAGAAAAACAAGTGGTTCGATCAAAGGAACAAATCGTTCAACTTAAAAAGTACTTGAGGCAATTTATAAAAATGAAAAAAAAAAAAAAAAAGTAACACAGAAATCAGCTCTCGAAAATGGACTTTCATCTATTAACATGTGTTTCGGCGCAAAGGTGCTGATTTAAAAGCCAGCTGATTCAGATTCGATTGTCACAAAGAGATACGTGCACGCGCACGTACGAGAAATAAAAATGAAAAACAAAAAGAAGAAGAAAGAAAACGAAATACATTATACACGAGCTTACGCGAGGCACAACATACGTAAGCAAAGCAACTCGACGATGACCATTTAAAAAAAAAGGAGGGAGAAGAGGCGAGTGAATGCATCGGACGCGAGTTGAGGCCGCACCGGGCCCCGATAGAAATGAGAGCCGGTGAAGAAAGAGAGAGAGAGAGAGAGGAGAAAGAGCAGGTGCCCACCGTATCATTCCTTTTCTTCTTCACGAGCACATCGACGGTGCCTCCGATCTGTCGGTGTGCCTATACATATATACACATACCTGCGTCGACCATCTGCCGACTCTCGGGCCTTCTTACTTATTTTTCTTTCGAGTTGGAAACGAGAGCGAAACGAGCTCGGAATAAAAAAGTTAAGACACGCGCTCGCTCGCGCTAAGATTTAGCCCTCGCCTCCTTCGATTGCTTTTACCTTTTATATACAACCAGCGCTCGGGCCATATTTATTTTCCTTTTACTTTTATTTTTTTAATCTTTGCCTTATTTGTGGTTTCGAAGAGACGCTGTACGAATATAACTAGCGAGGAATCGTTGTTTTATGTGTTCATGCGCGTCTTTTTTTTTTTTTTTTTTTTCTTTTTTACATTTTTTCTTTGTACGCCACAATTCGCGCGGCCACTTGGTTTGTATGCTCTTTCTCTCGCTGGGATTATTGCGGCTATTATACCCGGAACAATGCATATATACACCACAAAAGAGGGTGAAAGAGAGAGAGATAGAGAGAGAGAGAGAGAGAGAGCGCGCGGGTGGTTATTACTAAGTGCGACGAACGAGTGCGCGCACGCGAACGTGCTCGAGATTCGAACGATGACGATGATGAGGAGGAACGAACGTACTAGTATATACGAGTACACCTACGTGCTAACGTATGTATAGCATAGGTATGTGTAAGTGCAACGCAGTTAGACTTTTTTAAGCGCACGCGTGTGTCTGTGCGTCCACGAATCGATGAGCGTTTCGATGAATGTTACGATGGGCAACTTTTTTACGGGACGGATTATGGATTTTTCGATACAGCTCGTTGAAAAAAGCCAACTTGCTCTTTTTTCTAGACTATTGGTTTTGGTTTTATTGAAGAACGCCATTAAGGAAAGTTATTTGTTGAATATTATCAAGAGTATTATATAAAAAGACAAATTGTTATAATTTTAAATTAAGGTTGAGTTTATTGATTTTGTTTATTTGATATTTCTATTGATCAAATTTAATAATATTCTTGATGATTATTTCTTTTTTCTTTTTTTTTTTTTTTTTAGATATTAACGTTATAAAAAGATTAAAGTATATCATTTTAAAGTAATAATCAAAAATTTTATTAACTGACAGACTTCTATCCACAATTTTTTACAAAATAATAATCTAAGAAGAGTATCAAATAAATTATTCTTAATAGAGATTTAGTTCATTAATGATAATTAAATTTCCGTTTGATGACACGAGTAATCATTTACTAATCAACAATCGATATATTAATAGTTATAGGATTAAAGAAGTTAAACGTTTAGTTAAAATTTTATTATGAATATACGAATTGGGGGCATACATTATTTTAACGTAACTAACTTCCTGTGAAATTATTGTGCAGACACGTTAATTAATTTGATTAAATTTGTTAATATAATAAATGTAATATTTTTTTCCCCTTTTTGTTCATAAAACAAAAGCAAATTAATTTGATTAAATAAAGGAAGAATTATTAATCAATTTAAATAATTTATTGTATATTTTAAATCCATATTTATTTTTACGAGCTAATTAAATTAGCTATAATATTATATTTATTTTTTAATTCAATGAAAATTTTACTCGTCAAATTAATATTTTCACATCATACTTTTAATGGAATTTATCTAGACAAATCTATTTTATATATTATTAAGAATTAAACAACCAATTTGTAATTTATTTTATTAAAAAAATTAATTTGATTTATTTTTTTATTTTTTGTAACTTATTTAAATTTAACTACTATATAAAAAATTCATTCAAATTAATATTTTCGAATGATACTTTTAATGAAATTTATCCAGATAAGTCTATTTTATATATTATTAAGAACTAAAAGGTCAATTTGTAATACTAATAATTAAAAAAATTAATTTGAATTTTTTATTATTTTCTGCAACTTATTTGAATATAATCACTACATAAAAATAATTTTTTTTTTTTTATTTTTAAAAGCATTTAAGTATCAAAAACTAAAATTATTCTATTTTTAATTTTGTAGGCATTATCTTTGCAAAAATTTGCAGCGTGTTTTTACCGAAAAGTTGTTTAATATAGTTCTAATCTTATCAAATTCAAATAAGCTTCATAAATATACGTTACAATATCAAAGCAATTTAATTGGTTTCAACTTTAATAATGGACAAAAAATAATGATTGTTTCATAAACGAAAAAAAAAGATGCGAATTGCTAGGAAGGACATTTCACATGCATTATTAACATTAAATATCCATGCTCGTGTACCTACATACACGCAAGCGGGTACACCTCTTCGCGTCCCGCGTACTTATTCAAGGGTGAAAATCGCTGATGACTTACTTAGCCTCTGGAAAGCACTCAGCGGCATCTCTCTCTGTCTCTCTCTCTCTCTCTCTCTCTCTCTCTCTTGCTCACTCAGTAAACGCAAGCTCGAGCTTAGCAAGGCCGTTTAACATTTCATGATACGTATACGTAAGGTGATCTCCACTCGAGCACTCGCTAGGAGAGCAGCAGCTAAGAGATGAAGAGAGAGAGAGAGAGAAGTTCTACTTCCTTTCCACGACGTCGTTCGTATCTGCGCGAACCGAGGAAGGAAAAGTTGCGTTACCCAAGAAGATGGCATGTCGGTTTCGCGTGCGGGTGCGACAGAGAAGCAACGATATCGCTCTCTATACTCGGCCTCGACAAACGAAATGTGCGAGTGAGACAAAGACTAAGACACAGAAAGAGGGAGAGAAAGAGAGAGAAGCAGAGAGACAGAGATGGAGAAAAAGGCGAATAATAAATCGATTGATTTATTTATGACGCTTGGCGAAAAGCGATTAAAACAAATTTTGGGGCCGACGTGTCATTTCTCGTTGAAGTTTATCTTCGCGAGTGCGAGCAATTATAAAATTAATCCTTTCGAGCATCGATTTAATCGATATTTAATAAGTTAAAACGGAAGCCGTGATAATTATTACGAATACAAAAATGATATTTTAATTTGATAAATATATACGTTTTATTAATGACGAAAATTTTAAATTTTATAAGTTAACGTAAAAAAAAAAATTTTTTTAATTCATTAAATCCGTAAAATTAGTAAAATTATTTGTAATGTAAATCATAGTTTAATTAAACTTGCGCATTAATTTTCTAAGTATACATTTTCTCGCTTACTATTAAAGTTATAGCGTCGTTTCATTTTTTTTATGTAATGAAATTAAAGGAGCTTAATTTTCGTGTACTGTACGCGAAATGATTAAACAGTATTTTTGCTTAAAAATTACTGCGAACATTTCGTCGAAAATCAAAGCTAAGACAAAAATGCTTAACGATAGTAAAAAGACGCTGCTTGACCGAAATCAAGATACAGTAAGAAAATCGCTTAAGATGTTGAGCGCATTAGGTTACTTTTTATCCACGCCACTTGAAACGATTTCTTCTTCTTCTTTTTTTTTATTTTCGCGCTACTGAAAGGAAGGATGTATCCTAACGAAGAAAAAGCGTATTTTTTCAATGCCGTTAAAAAAGAATTAATATAACTTTTACCTATAATGAATATGCTCATTAAGCTTTTATTTAGGGAGGATGAGAAATACGGTTCTAAACGCAAAAATAAATATTAAAAATGCAAAGAGCAATAAAAATAACAATTATCGATCGAAATTTGAGTAAAAAAAAAAATAATAAAAAAAGAAAATAATTATGGTTATCGAAAGAACGGTAATCAATTGACTTTTGGTTCTTCATTATATTAACGCATTGCAAAATCCAAAGCTTTTCGAAACACAAGTAGTATCTTTTACTCGAGCGATTGTTATCGTCCAATTATTTCTTCCACATCCCTCTACGTCAAAAAAAAAAAAAAAAAAAAAAATTATAAATTTTAACCCCGGTTATATTTTTTTATTTTTTTGTATAAACTCTCGAGAATAACTCTAAAGAAATAAAAGTATGAACGGGTAGTTGCGAGGAGAAGAAAGGAAAAGAAGATGAGAGAGGGAGAGAGAGAGAGAGAGAAAGAGCGCGGAGCAATCGGTCCGAACTAATTAGCGAGGAGTATAGTGATCGAAAGCGAATAGTATAGAAGCTGCTCGCGGCGGGAGCTTATCAATCCGCAGCCAACGATTTCGTTCGACCGATGATAACGGGCGCGCAATAGCGGTCTTTGTTCTACGGAATAACGCGTAATAATGAGAGAAATTTGCGGCCGCGACTTTGAAGCTGTATTTGTGTGTACATTTATTAATTATGTGTATGTACGTATGCATGGACGCGGGAATAAGCGAGCGTGTGCGAGTGTACTGAACGGCGGAGTCACGCGATAAAAGAGAAAAAATTACGAAAGAACTGGAGAAGGGGAGCAGCAATGGGATGCGCGTTGATTAATGATCCGTTGCTCGGGCAATTCGGCCGATCTGCGACTTATATTTATAGGCGTTGTGCGAAATTAGTTCGGCGATTCTTCGGACGTTTTCTCGACTAATAGAATTGAGATAATGAAGCGTTGAGCATTGGAATATATCTCGCGAATGAGAAAGAGAGAGAGAGAGAGAGAAGGAGCAGGGGAGAAGAGAAAGAATATAAGCTGCTTGTATCTGTTATTTCAAAGTATCGGAATCGAGAGCAATTTTCACCACTCTGCCAATGATCAGCCGCTTTTCTATCTATAGCTTCTGCATATGTATATGGATGTCTTCAAAAGAGGAAGAGAAATAAAGAGGAAAAGAGAATTTAAATCAGAACGGATTGTCGTTTCATTTCCAATGATCAAATGGATACCAATTAAATGCACAAACGTTCCCTATGCTTAAGAATTTTGCAAGCTATGTCGCTGATTCTAGATGTGCAATATGCATAATTGAAATTATACCGATTCTATTGAGAGTTTTCATACGCTGAATTCTATTATGTTATTTATTTTTTCTAAAAGGTCATATTTAGTTTTACATAATCGGTAGACAGTTGTATAAGTTAAAAACTTTTTTATATATTTTTTATTAACAAAGTAAGAAAAATTATATGAAATTTTATATTTTAATTAGATTACTTTAAATAATGTAATGTACAATAATTTATTAATTTACAGTATTTACAATAATATATGTCTTTAACAAAATATCGATTATTCAAGATACGATTTCATAATATGATAAATATTTTAAGTTTCAAAAAAATTATAATACTATTAAAAATATACATAAATTTATAATAAATCTTATATACGATAATGCTTTCTATACAATACGAAATAATTCATCCTTAATTTGGCATCTAGCCAAAACATTTTAATTTATTTTCATTACAGAAATCAATACTTTATTATTTAATTGATCGCAAACAAGCTTTTATCTACTGTAAAATATTGAAATAGATAATATGCTAAAAAAAGATAACAAAAATGAAAAACAAACTTATTATTTACAGAGTAATTCGTGTTTAAGTATACGTTTGCATATATGTACAGAAATTAAATATATAAAAATATTAACGAAAGAAAGGGAGCTCAAAGAGAGAGAGAGAGAGAGAGAGAGAGTAAAAGGAAATTGTCGTTAAAAATATCATACTCTTTCGTCACTTTTACCTATAAGCGCTTAAAGTTTACGGCATAATTGGTTGACAAAGAGGACAATCATCTTAAATATCTATAATTTTGTTTTCCGTTCGTGTGGTTGCGGTCTAAAAAAAAGGTAAAGAGAGGCACAAAAGAAAATCAAAAAAAAAAAAAATAACCGAGCGCGTATGCAAGCGCATATACATGTATACATAGCTTGGTAGGGATAAATAAAGGCAAAGTACACGGAGCGAACGATCGTCGCGCGCCTCGATATATATCGCTCGGCGACACGCGAATTATTAAATTCGAATGCATCCCGTGTACGTATATATAAACACAACTCCAGGAGATCGGTCAACGAGCCGTGTCCCCGCCAAGTCTCGCGTATATATCGCGTTCGCGAGAAAATTAGTAGGTGGACGAACGCTAAGTAAAACCGCATTACTCGAGTTGCGAGACGTTACCTGATCGACCGATCAAATTCTCTTGGCTCTACTTTAGTCTTGATATTCGCGATGTATATACGCTGCATTGCTATTTCGCGTCTACCCTCGCTTATAATTTGAATTTTGTCTAAGTGAAAATTAAACTCGAACATCGCTCGAGAATGCATATACTTATTAATTAATATTTCGGCCGTTGGATTTATATTTGACTAGAAAATTTTTGATAAACAATTTAATATAACGACGTTTCGAGGCCTCGGAAAATCAAAGATATTTGCTTTTATTTTTAAATTTTCGTTTGCTTGAAAAATATTTATTCCGGCGAATAGCCGAATTTATTATATAACTATATAAACATGTAAACATTTGTAGAATTGAAATTTAACGTAAAATAATAATAGAACGCGATGTATATGCGATTCCTTTCGCGGACGGTTACATACAAGCTTATACCGAGAGGCTATCTTTTTATTCCATTAAAACGTAGTTTAGTAATGACGAAATGGTTTTTGAAACAACAAACGCGTTCATTGTTTATTCAAAACAGATCGAAAGCCCTCTTAAATATTTCGTATATACTATAGTTCGAGTTTTAATTTTGATATTGTGTGACGGAACGTCGATCGATAGTTCAATTGATTTGACATTTGCTATAGATAGCTATTAGAGTTTAATTAATGTATCTTGTTTATTTAAATGTCATCCCGGTCTTGATACAATTTAATTATATTCTCATCAACTACGGCGTATAATTAATTTTACACGTTATGCCCACGCTGACTTGCGAATTATTGTGCCCAAGCATTATCGAAATATTTACAAGTTTTAAACAATATTGTTCGTTACAGAATAACGGTAAAATTGAACCAACGTCAATTATTCGACGTTATTTTTACTGTAAATATCAGACTAGTTTGTACACACTAATTTTAACTTGGTAACTTTTCTTTATATTGCATAATTAAAAAAAAAAAAAAAATTTTTTTGCTCTTCAAATCGTTTAAAAAATATTTTATTACTCCTCGGAAGGAAAAAATTTAACAAAATTCTTGCACGAGTGATTGCGGTGACATTCTACTCCTCTTAATCCGTCTCTCTGTCACTTAGGCTTTATTACGATGTCAGTAAGCTCGCACCTTCTTGCTATCTTTCCCTCTCTGTCTCTCCAGCATCGTTCTCTCGTATCTCCCGCCCTAATACTTCCCTTCTTTCTCTCTCTCTCTCTCTCACACACACTTTGGCCCTTCAGATTACTCACAAGCTCCTATTGTTATTCCGAGCGTTGAAACGCGCGACTTGCGACGATCGTTCGTTCGTTCGTTCGCTCTTACGTTCGCGTTTGTTTCCTTTAGAATTGTGCAATTCTCTTCGACTCTCGTATGTTGGCACGAACGAGAGTGCGATCCAAAAGTGTCGAGAATTTCGGCCTCCCGCGTCTTCGCTCTCCCCCTCCCTCCCATTACCATCGCTCTTTTGCAAACGTGTAATACAACGAAGGAAGTTACCGGCCGATCGAGGGCACCGATTAGTTTTGCGGACACTTTCCGCTCGACTTACACACCGAGCGCCCTCGAAATTTTAGAGACCGGCCAATCCACCGCTCGGAGAGACTTTGAATTATGAGGAAATTTCGAGTGGCGATTGTTGTTTTCCCGTGCGCTACGTATGATTGAATAAGTTTGGGAAATTATGGTGCTTCCTCTCTTTACCCCCCCCCCCCCCCCCTCCCTCTCTCTCTCTCTCTCTCTCTCTCTCTCTCTCTCTCTTTCGTTGCTGCTGCTTGTGTTTGACATTGGCAAGCGCATTGTGCTTTGTAAATGCTGCGAGGCTTTGATCGATTCTCTTGTGTAACTTAATAATGCATTAATTTATAATGCGTTGAAGTTTGTTGGCGTTCAATTTAAGGCTCGGTACTCTACATATCATTAAGAATGGCATTATTATAAATATATTGATCTCTAAAAATCGTTTTTTAAACAATTACTTTTTATTTAAATTTAGAAAATTTTTATTTTTAATCTTATCTATTATATAAATTTTGATTTATTACTTTATCGTATTTGTCGAAGAATAAACATTTTTACATCTTGACATAATTAAAGTTTTCAATTTATCCGCAATGATGTTGTTACAGCATCAACTACACAATACCTAATAAACAACATATTTCATAATTAACATTTACATTTAAAAAATACGAAATTAAAAAATGTGTTCATTTATACAAAAGCATGTTTAATCATTTAGTTTTTTATGATTAAAATGACCAACAGATATATTGAAAAGGTAAATTATACAAGATGATGAATGAAATGAAACCTTGTAAAAAAAGAATATTCAATGAATTGCATTTAGTTGAAATGTAAGTGTAAATATGATTAAGGTAATTAAATTTTAAAACAAAGATTACGTGCATCGTTTAAGCATAGATTAAGTAAAAAAAAAATCGAAGCGCGTAAGTAAACGATACTCTTAAAATACACAATATTAATAAAAATAAAGAAAACATGTATTTGGAATATTCCAAAGCGTCAGTTATTCGACTGGAAGAAACACGCGATCGCAATTAAATACATAATTCAGTAGAGAGGAATCGACTTTTACAATTTAAGAAACAAAAAGCAGAAGGCATCGTTGCAAGTATACGTGTGCACGGTATCCGTCACGATCACGAGGCATCTATACCCATGGAAACTCGGTAAACCGCTGGATCCTTTTTTATTTTCTATCTGTCTCTCAGTCTCAGTCATACACAGTCGGGTTACCGCCGACGTCCGAGGCGTCGTGCTAAATCGCACTTTCGTACGTGCTCCGGTTCTCTCTATCTCTTTACTTCGTCGCTTAGGCTTACAGCTTTGTGCGTTGTACTATATGTATGGTAAAGGGAAAGAGGAAGAGAGAGGGGGAGAGAGAGAGAGAGAGAGAGAGAGAAACTCGGTTACCGTATGTACACGAAGGGAATCCTTTCAGCGGCGCTGGACATTACAAGCCTTGAATCATCGATGCTCGTCTATTCGTAGGTCTAGTCGCATGGGTTTCATTAAGAGCCGGGCTCGCTCGATGCTAATTACGCCTCGTTACGCGATCCAATCGCTCGTGCAATTCAATTTCGACGAGAGGTAACTGATCCTCCTTCCGCCGTTTCTCTCGTTTATTATGTACATTATGAATTATTCGTGGCTTTGGAATTTATCATATTTTTGCATATACTTATTATTATACGTTGCCTCGGTTACGACGAATTTTTTATTATAAAATTGCGCTTTCAAATTGCATTTTATAATTTTATCTGATAATCGCGTTTCAGAACAGATACATTGTTTAATATTGTTTTGTCATCAAGCGTATGAGATTTAAAATTTAGATGTTGCGTTTTAAAATTAAACAGACTATTAAAAAAAGTAATAATAATAATAATAAATAAAAATAAACAAAACATTCACGTGTTATTTTTTCAAATTTTAAAGTTTTTTTCAAAACTTTATTCTTCTGAAATTAAAGTTTTATTCTTTGTCACAATCAGTTACTAAAACCTTCAAATACATTCTTTCATTTTTTAATAAAATTACGTTTAAATAAATAAAACGTCACAGTCTCCGTGAAGTTTTAATAATTTAAAATATTAATATTGTTCGCGACTCAAACTATAAAATAAGTGCATTTATGTTAAATTCGATTTTTCGTGTAATTAAATAATAATTTTGTAAAATTTCATGTATGATGTAAAATTAAATTTATTTGTATTGTTAAGTCTCGAAGCGTAAAATGTAAACAATACGAGGCTTTGTGTTTAAAATCGATAAACTTTCGTTTCGGCTATTCGTTTATTATAAGAAAAGCGATTGTGACAAAGAAAATGTAAACACAAGGAGCTTTCAAGGAATCGCGTAACATATTTATCGAAAAATTGTTCGAAAAAACTTTTATTATATTAAAACTACCGGCTCGTTTGGCTAATGACCTCCTTGTGCACGGGTTCGCCCGTGGCCTAGAAGCCCTACGTGTCCGTGCAAAAGAGCACGGAGCCGTGATCATCCTCAGATGCTCAGTTTCCTCGAAGGTTTACGTGCACAGTGAGGTTACTCTCGTGGCCGTCAGGCTATTGAGCGTAGCAATTCGAGCCGGGAAGTCGCGAAATAGAAAAACGCGAGAAGTATAAAATTGAATTAGAAAAACGAAAAGTCGCGTAAATAGCCGTACGGCTATTAAATCGGCGCGCGAGGCGTCAGAGCAGTGGAGGAAGGACCGCGGAGTTCTATTAAAGGGCGTGTGTACAGCGCGGCAGTTCAGTCCCTGAAAGTTCCGAAACAGATCAACGTAAGTAATAAAGATATTCAAAAAACCAAAAAAAAACTTTTAATTTAATCCTCTGCAAATATTATTCATAACTTTGTCCTCACGCGTAAGTTCGATATGATCTATTTAAAATATATATGTTATACAAGTCATTGAAAAATCTTCTTCGTTAATTAAATAAATAATCAAATTGTTAGAATTTCAACGATTTCGAGAATCGATGATAAATTCGAGATTGTTTAACTAATTCAAATGCAACAAACAGGACGAAGAAGTTGGCGGCGCGCGCACGGTAGCTCGCGACGGTAATTGGTATTTGTTTTGGAATTCTCGCCCGTTTGAGCTAAGCGCAATGCTCGATTGCTCGCCCATATACATATCACACACATGCATGATGCATGCCGGTGCCCTAGGCAGACGTGACATTTAATGGACAGCTCGATAAGCGTATATATACATACATATATATGTATGTATGTATGTATGTATGTATGTGTGTGCAAACGTACGTACGTGTAGATGCTTGCGTACTTGCGTACGCAACATACAATGCTAAGCGCGATGCACAAAGTACGCGAGATACTGTAGAGCGAGCGAGAGAGAGAGAGAGATACAGACAGAGAGAGGAAACATGTGACAGAGGCTATCAAAGAGAACAGGTAGAGAGACGGAGACAAATAACGAGTATAATGGGCGGAGTTAGGGATAGATTCGTGCTCGCGCGCGTAGCTCGATTGAGAATGAAAATGAATGAGAGACAATGGCAATGAATATCGAAGAGTATTCGAAGAAGAGGCTTCGGGGTCGTTCGACAAAGTCGCCTCGATATTCTATTTTTTTTTCTTTCTTTTTAAAGCATGCATGTACATATAGATCGTAGGTGTACTCGCGTACGTACCCGAGCTCTCTCACAATGATGAAGAGAAGACTTACATACACGAGAGAATGAGTATGAAACCAAACGGAAAGGCTCGTTCTCTCTCTCTCTCTCTCTCTCTCTCTCTCTCTCTCTTATTCACTCCTGTTGACCCTCGTGTTCGCTCATTGTGCCTTTGGAAATTGTTTCGTCAAGACGATTGCCCCGCGAGTTTTATAACGCAGTTGCATGGATTGCATGGATGGATTCGTACATTGTAATTCGCATCGTGAAATTGGCCATTGTTTTAAACAAGGAGAATCTTCGAGTGCTTTTGTTATATTTTGATGATAATGCAAGTACGTTCTTCACTCACTTTCTCACACGTTTAATAGATACACGTACATTTATGTAACGGAAATTGGATAATCACGTATGAAATTATTATTTCAATTGTAAATAACTTTTTATATTTTTATAAACGCGTGACTTCCTTCGTTTAATACACGATTTATACGTATTTTTTTAGCTTTGCATAATTAAATAAAATATTATGTAAAGATATTTTACAGCTAAATAAATTTCAAGAAATTTACAATTTAATGCATAATTGAATAATTGTCATCTATTTATATTTTTAATAAATCGAATCTTGTATTTATTTGAAATTGTTAATTCCAAAAATGTTCGATATGTTACTTCTGCTCCGGGAGTACGAGCAATCAAAAACGAGAAATTACATTATATTAATGATATTATAATTATTATTATGTTTTATTTTAATGTACATAAATATTTAGATTAAAAAATGAATAAATTTTTTATAAACGTCATAAACGCTTGTTAAGAAAAACAATACATACCATTTTATTAATTGAGTTAAATGAAATACAATAAAATATCAGGCAGTAGTCGGCACTTACCTGAAACAAATAAAGTTTATAATTAATTAGATTTTTTAACAAATAAAAATTAACATTCTATTAACAATTAAGGAAAGATTATAATTAGTTTTATTTTTATAATTAGTTTTATTCGCTTACAATTCGCTATGCGTTAAATTTAAATAACAGATAAAATAATAGCCTTAAGAATAATAGCTAAAAAGCTAAGGGTAAATCGAGGCACAGTGCTTAATGAATAATCAACAAATCGTGGCTGTGTCCATTCGCAAGACCGTCCCTTGCCTAATGTCCCACCCCTTTTCTCTCTTTCTCACACACCGTGGTCCGTTTTACTCCCTCTGGATGCATACATTACGCGCCAACTTATGCGAAATATTGCACAACCGGCTACCGACGGAAATAAACGACATTCTCGCATTTCCATATTTTCACGCGACTGCCGTTGCCCGCGTAAAGATGGACCGAAAGCGAGGGACGCAATCCTATTTGCTTTCTTCTTTTCTAGACAGAAGACGGAGAAGGTGAAATACCATACTTTACTCTTGAGCTTCACCGTGATTCTCTTCCTTTCTCTTCTTTCCTTTCCATCTCTCAGTCTGTCTGTTTGTCTCTCTCTCTCTCTCTCTTGCTCTTGCTTAAATTGAGCGAGCCAATTTGCAAGGGATTGTGATGTTAAGCGGGCCCGGAAAAAACGAAAAAAAATTCCGCGGGAATCGTACCGCTACGTTCCTCTTTCTCTTGCTCTCTCTTTCTCTCTTCTCGCGCGGTGCTGTACCTTGCGCAAGACGCGAAATGAGGGGGCAAAGTGGATTTCGTGGCCGAGCGATCAAGACGTTTTCGTGCGAGCGCGTCCAAGCGAAGGGGAAAGAGAGAGAGAGAGAGAGAGAGAAGGGGGAGAGGGGGGAGATATAGAAATAGACAGAGTCAAGAGTTAAGGTAATTTGAATAGATAGGAAAGGAATGCATTTTAAATTGAATGTTATTATGGAGTTATATTGTGGTTGGAAATCAGTTTACGTATTATATTGATTTTCGAATTTAATATGCAATTGCGCAGGAGGGATTTATAAATGCGCCTAGTTTTGCGTTTTAATCTAGAATTATTAAATAGTGGTAGTGGAAGTTCTTGCAAATAGTCAAGAGATATTACATCCAATTTAAACTTTTTTAACAATCCTTAATTAGTCGCACCATTAACTTTCTAATAAGAAAGGTATAGTACTTTGCTTTCGCAAAACTCATTGAAAGTAGTACAAGATTAATTCAAAGATTTCTATGAGAAATTACGGAATAAAGAGAAAAAAAGGAGGAGCTTAATTTCTTTTTTTTTTCGTTAGAAAATAAGGAGTTTATAATTTCTTTATTATCATTAATCGAACGTTATGAAGTTTGGTTTATATTATCTGTAACATTCAACGAAGTTTGTTAACTTTCTTTTTTATATTTTTTTTATTTATTTATTTATTTATTTATTTTTTTTTTTTTGTTTTTTTTGTTTTTTTTTTTTTTTTACCATGCCGTATTTATCTCAGAGTTTTTAATGTTTTAATATTCATTCGAACAATATTTTCCATGCTCAAATGAATTTTTAAATTTATAGTCTCGCGGGACTTTTAAGCGAAGTTCTAAAAGTAGCTTAAAATAGTCGTGAATCGTCAGAGCCGTAAGACGGAGAATCTTGTTTTTCCTGGGAAGGTAATAGTTTGTTTTGAAGCTCGCGGCTTGTTTTGACGGGTAATTGATTCTGCATGAAAATTAATTGAGACTCGGTGAATCGACGTTAGAGTGTGTATATAGATAGTGGAGGGGGGGGGGGCTATCGATATTCACAAAGGTACCGCTTTTTGATTAATTTTACCTTGTTATTTTTTATAATTACGTTTTAAATTCTATATACTTTATGTAATTTCATTAAATTTTCATGTTTTAAAATATACGTTATTTCTTTTTTAATATTACATTCAATTTTTATATTTTTTAAAAAATTTTTTTAAAAACGTTATTTCTTATATGATCCATTTTACAAAAACAGTGATTGCAAAATGGTTTTGTTTCGTATTTGAATTTAACAAAAAAAACTTTAATGAAAAAATGTTCTAGTTGTTACAAATATGAAGAATTTTTAGTACGAATATTTTTCTGTTAACAAAAAATAAAATATAAAGATTTCAGTTCTCAAATAAATAAATTCACCTAATAAACCGATTTTAAAAATTGTTAGATAGATTTTAAATTAATTTTCCTTTGATATCAAAATTTTTGCATTTAATTCAGAAAAAAAATTTGTAATTTTGCTAATTTTCGTGATTATTCGTTAAATCGTATTTATAAAAATTTTTTTATGTCATAAAAAACTTAAATAAAATTACAATTTTATACCTTCAGTCCTTCAATTTTCACTTAAACATCTCTTAAATCGTGCATGGGAAACAAGTCGAATTATCATCGAAAACATGCTAGAATTCAAATATTTTTAACCGCTCACTTTTGATCCAAGCAAATCGAAAAAGAATCGAACGTTACAGGTACCTAATACGCGTCTGCATATACTACGTCAATTTTAAATCGTTACGGATATCCGCAAAAATGGAAATGTCATAGATCGGATAAAAGTTGGGAGATGAAACTTTCATCTCGCGAGTGTCCGAGATAAAGAGAGCTCGGAATCGCTAAAGCTTAAAGCGAACATAGACACGGGAGTTTAGGAAGAAAGAGGTAGAAAAGCTGAAGCTCGGCTTACACGCTTCCGCGAAAATCGCCTCGTGTATATTTACCGCGAATTTATATGGGACAGGGGGGGGAGGAAGGAAGGGCGACGACGAGGCGAGGGTTCAAAGTGGAAAGAGAACGGACAAAGGGGAGTAATTAGAGAAGCACGACCAGCCAAGTTCGCGCGTTGAAGGCAATAATGTACGGGTTTTCTTTTGCCTCGATGAGAAAGAGAGAAAGAGAGAGAAAAAGAACTTGATTCTGCGCGTGATTAATGAAAAGCTGATAATTAATTTTTAATCGGGTATTATTGCGAGAAAATTTTTTTTGTTATCAATTGTAATTAGCGATGTAGCATTTGTTTCGTAAGGTTTTTTTTTTTAATGGTTTAATGAATTAACTAATGCTTTGCGTTTGCGGATTTTCATGCCCAATAATGTTTTGAAGAAAATACTTTTATTCAGTCTTTCGTAAAAATTAAACTTATTCTTATAAAGAATATAAATTTCAATTGTAAAAGAAAAAAATAATTGTAAAATTTCGCTTTCTTTTAAATATAATTAAGGTATAATTTTCATATTTATTCTTTTTGTGTATTATTACATGTATACTTATCAATTCTAATTTTATTATTTTAACTCGTATAATGGATAATTATAAAAAATGTATGCAAATTTAATATTTAACAACGTTAAATTAAATGAAAATTGAAAAATATTAAAATGAATAAATTATTTAAATCCGACAAAAGAAATATTTGAATGAAGTATCCATTTGATGAAATAATCATTATTAAATAATGCTTTTTTTAATTGCTATCATTTATCAAGTTTATTAAAAGTTTCATCGACGTTATCTCAGAAAGTTGCAAATAATCTGTCATTGCAAAATTAAAAAAAAAAAATTTTAAAGCATGAATCAAATTTTATTATTTTTTTTTCTTAGCAATAAAGTCGAGTTTAAATTGTCATTATTAATAAATAATGTCTCGTGCTTAAAAAGCTCTTTGGTAACAGGGATCAGATATTGAAATTTTTAACGGCCACTTGTCTTGTATTCCCATCATAAAGACGTCGGTCCCACGACGCTCGTCTGCTAAACATCATCCCACTACTCGATCGAGTGGTCTTCGAAGTGTCTACTCTTATTTCATGAAATTCTTGCTAGAGTTTTTGTTTGTCTTGCGGATGCGATTAAATTTCATACGTAAAGCCTTTTTTTTTTTTTTTTTTAGTTAGTCGTACGAAAAAGCTCGATACGACAAATTTTTTCAATGGTTTTATTTTTATTACGAACATTCGAATATTTTTGCCATTTTATTTCATTTACTTATTTTAAGTATTGTTTGTATTCGAGTATTCAAAGAATAATTAACTAAATATTTAATGAAACTTTAATTGTTTTATTTTTTATATCATAATAAAATAAAATAAATTGTATATTTTTTTCTAATTTTTATTATAATTTGACTTTTAAAAAATAAAAATTTATATAAAAAAAAAAAAAGAACCAAAATATTCAATTTTAAACGAATTTATTTAACCATTGAAACATTGTTGAAAAATCAATATTTTTTGATCAAATAAAATTTTGTTAAATATAATTATTAAACATGGAAAAAAAAGTTACCAAATAAAACAAAAAAAAAAAAAAAAAAAAAAGCACGTAGACACATCGAGTTCTCCTTAAAGTTTTTCGAAAATTTTTCTTCAAGAGTGAAACTACGTTCCAAAGATTTTATGGAGTCGGGGACCGTTTACAGAATGGAGAGCCTTGAATTATTCAACTAGCGTTACAAGTTCGGTTCTATATCAGAATCGACTAAATTCCTCGTTCGCTTCGCAACCCACTAAATCGTTTTGTATGCCCCGCGCACACGGACATACGTACACTCGTATACATATAAGACTCGCACTCGCCACGTTATTGACTCTCTCTTCCGTGCAATAATCCATAGGGAATAGCGCTAACGAAGAGAAAAAATAATAATAATCGGCACGAATCTGAGCCAAGATAGCGTACAATTTTTCTTTTTCGCACCTGCCTAACCGTGGCGAAAGTCAACTTTTCGAGTTTAGCTGCCTCTTGTAAATATCATCGATGCCCCTTTTTGCTCGAGCTATAAAAAAGAAAATAATTAACCGCGCGCCACCGGCAAACTGTATACCGATAGAGTAGAACTATGCAGACAGATACACGATTTCACGTCGAGGCGAGAAAGAAAAGAAATATATAGAAAAATGAAGAGAGATAAAAAGTAAATATACCTAAACGGAATGAAGAGAAGAAAAAATATTAATGTAAAAGACAATTGATGCAGTATATACTGAAGAAAACAAGAGGTGTAGATGCGGTAAAAATACACAAAAAATGAAAAAAGAGGAAAAAAAAAAATATTGTGGAGACAAGGAAGAGGAATTCGAACAAAATACTTACACGCACCTCGAATGTACATATAAATAGTGAACCGCAACAAGAAGCACTCGTAGCCCTATTCTTCTCTCTCTCTCTCTCTCTCTCTCTCTCTCTCTCTCTCTCTTTCGTTCTTTCGCTCTATCGGTTCGGCAAAAATAACCTGCCACTCTGGGATAAAATAAAGTTCGGGGGGAGTGCGCGCATAGCGCGGACCATTTCCTCTACTGTTTGGGCGCAAATCGCACCGGCGAAACAAACGGCGAAAGTACAACGCGCCGAGGCCGGCAAATTGACAATTCCCAAACAGAGCGAGAAATAAAGCTCCCTTGATTCCATCGCTCGTCGTCGCTTTCGTAGCGCATGCCGATGTCGCTGACGTTCGATTTGTGCGCACCAATTGAAATTCAATTTTTAGCCGCTTTCTACCTCTCTCTTCCACACCCCCCCAACCTCGAAACTATGTATCCTATGTATGTGTGTATATATAAGTGTGTTTGTATTTGCGTGCGTATATGTATACTCTCTTTCCTCTGGGTTACCGGCATTGCAAGAATGCTATATTCTCTACGGAGTTTTCGGAAGTTTTAGAATTTTTATTTCCTCCTTCGGTTTTTGCGCTACGTTTTGTTTCGCTTTTATTTTTTTCTTCCTTTCTTTGCCTTTTCATCAACCAAACCGTCACTCTTTATTTCACTCTTTTCGAGCTGGCTTTTACGCGGTTTCGATGGTTTTCGATTGTATCGATAAAGTGTTGCGGAATCCAGTTGACGAGTTCTAAAACAAATCGCCGACTTTCGTTGAGGTATAAATGAGAGGGAAACAATCGTATTGATAAAAAAGAAAATTTAAACTAAAAAAAATGAAGAAAAATAAAAAATAAATTGCTTTTAACCGTTTGAAAAGCATTTTTATGAGGATTCGTAATAAAAATATAATATAAGCAAGTGGTCGTTTTCTTACGGCACTGTGATATAATATATTAGAAAATGATAAAATTTTTTTATAGTTATATGTTATATTTTAAAATATCACTTTTCATTTGAGTTTATAATTTTTATAATAATAATAATAAAAAAAAAAAAAAAAAAAATAATAATTAAGTAAACTATTAATTAATTATCGTATTTTAAACGTAAATGTTTAAAATCGCTTATAATGATTTAATTGATTGTTGTCGAGTTAATTAATATTTCGGATATATTGGGTTAATTAGTACCGTACGCAGTCTTCATTTTCATTTTACATAAAATCATATAGAATTAAATAGACTTTTTATATTATCCTCTATAATTTTATATTATTATCACAATTATAGAATTATTTATCTTTCACCTTTCTTAATTATTAACAAAATACAAAATAATTATTGAAATCGTTGAATTTTTTATTTACTTCTAAATATACAATCAACGATGTGTTTAAGCATAATTTACTCATTTTAAATGTCTTTCGTTGCAAAGTCATTTCCAACCGTCACCCAAAGTCGCGAATAACGGTGCCGTCCGTCGCTGTACCTGTACAAGTACTTTATTTATTCTTCGTGGAAAATTCATCTGTATTTACTCTTTCAACGATAAGTGGAGAGCACGCTGGAGAACGTCTATATAGCTATCTAATATTTCAGGTAAACGAAAATTTTTAAAGAACACATCAAGAAGTTAAAAGTCGCATCTCGCGAAATCGCGTCGCGCAAATCGTAGGTTAAGGGTTTTATCATCGACGATGTGTATGCCTTGCGTTCGCGTACATATATAACTTACGAGCCGTATGTATACGTAGTTTGCCTAGTTGTCTATACGCATCGCTATGTGGATAACGGATAAATCCATTATCGAAGCATAGTGAGATACGCAAAATGGGGAGAGGGGGGAAGAAGAAGAGATAGAAGAGGAAAAGGGGGGAGCGGAGAAAGGCACACACGTATCCCACGGCGACGCGTGGGACCTCTTCGCGGCAGCTGACAGCAACACGGCATTACCATTACACGTCGAGTGTCTCGTATGCATTAGCGCCCTGGTATATACATATCTCGTATGTGTACAAACGCGTATCCACACGCGCGAACGCACAGACTATAGTCGCACATAGCGGGTGCTAGCGGCGACGTTTCTTCCCCCGTGTATGCGAATCAGGCGAAAGAGCAAACGAGAGAGAGAGAGAGAGAACGAAAGACTGGAAGATGAAGTACACGCGAGTTTATAGGTAAGAGAGAGAGAGAGAGAGAGGAAGGGATTGTGTGCACGGCAGAGCGGTCGTTCGTCGCGTATACGTACGATGTTGGTTAGGCGCTGTAATCCGATAGCCTCCGATCGGATACATTAACCACCTGGCGAACGAGGCTTGCAGACTTGTAGTACCTCTCGTCGTATGATCTCGTTCGGTGGTTGTTCTACAGATGCGCGGAGAGAGAAAGAGAGAGAGAGAGAGAGCACGTATCTCCATGTGTCCTATGATGCGAACATTTAACCGTTGATGTGTACACAACGCGCGTAGAGCCGCCATTTGATATGTGGACAAGATGGGAAACGCGACGCTTCTTTAGCCAGCAAGGACGCGCGCGAAGGATTATTACGGTATATTGTTATGCACAGGTGGGGACTGAGTCGCGATTTTAATCAAGAGAATTTGAGTATTTTCTTTTTTTTTCAGATTATAGGATCTGGAAGAGAGAGAGAGAGAGAGAGAGAGAGAGAGAAATCAGAGAAAAGATGATCAGCACCGGGTGATATTAGATTTTTTTGTCTCACCCAAATGCGAGAATATGTGTTTTTGATATCATTAACGATAACGATTAATAACTGCTAAACTGAGACACAAAATCAAAAGTCCTGCAAGTGTTGTAAAATATTCGTTCGACTTTTTATTATACTCGTTTGTTATTATAACTTTTACTAGTTTTCTTTAATATTTTATATTTTATAATATAAAAAGTCTGGTAAAAAATTTGATAAAAAATATAGTACAAAATCAAATATTTGCCGGACATAAAAATATGTACAAAAGAAAAAAAACGACATAAAGTATGGAATAACGTCCAATACCATATTTATTCGCGATTCTACGTACATATATATATATATATATATATATATATATATATATATATATATATATATATATATATATATATATATATATATATACACACGGGTTACGAATCAAATGCAAAATAACAAAATTTACGATCTTATTTTTGCTCTGTTGAAAATATATTTCCTCGCGAAAGTGTTTACAAGTATTCATCTTATTCATTCGGGCAATATAAATCATTGTCATTAAATTATCTTTTCATAATATTTAGGAAAAAGTTAATGCGTATTTGCATTCGTTAAATTCTATTTCCGATAAATCTCAATTTCTTATCGCGAAGCGCTTATAAGAAGGGATCGCGCAACTTTTCAAACGATGGAAATTGCAACGGTTTCGTTCGTATTTTTTTTTTTTTTTTCTCAAGAAATAAATCTAATTTCGTAGTTGTAATATCTTTCGAATGAAAAATTGTTTGTTTGTTTTCTTTTTTTTTTTTATTCCATAAATTGCGACATTTTAACAATCGCTTTTCCATAGTAATGAGATGTCATTTACAAAGCGATTTGAGAACTCGTTACTGCTTTACACCCAATTAAATCCTTCATTCGAAAATTCCATCCCGTCGCTGCTTTATTATTTTAGATATAAACAGAGTCGTCAATAGAAATAAAGAATAAAGGTCGCACACGCATACTTTTTACGAATTCCAATTTAATTAGTTTCATCAACCGTGAATTAATAATTTATCGATGAAACGCCGTAGCACAAAAATGTACATTGTAACGAAAGTCGTTTAATTACGAAATACGCAAAAACGAATACTCGATTTTCCGACCGCGATAAGCGTCCGATATCTCATTACCTCTTTTCAACTTGAAACAGCGGAATATAATAAAAAATAGAATGTAAAGTCACGTCGATTTCATACCGGAATGTTGCCTCGTCGAATCACATAGAATTATCCGTTCGAACGTATAGCTTCGTAACTTTGCGCATTCCTGAACGACGTATAAATACACACATATAAATGTGTATACACGCGTGTTGCGTATATATATATATATATATATATATATATATATACACACATCTAAAGCGCATCCTGAGCGAAGAACTCGACTTTTTAATCAATCGAAACGCCTGATTGTGAAGCAAGACGCAAAGGAGAAAGTAAAAGCGAGGAGAAAACGAGCGTAAAGTCGTCTTGCATTATTAATACGAATTAAGCGCTACATCGGCCGATCGGCGCGTTATACACATGTATAGGCAATTAATCGCGGGCGGGGCAAGCAAACGATAAATAGGGAAATCATTATCCTCTTCCGTGTCATCGGCCAGGATTCACGCTCGAGTGAGCCACTCCGGAGAACGGATTGCGCGCGCGTACGAGCTATGGAATTGGATGGTACGTTAGCTATTACCGTATGTGCGCCAAACTCGCCGTTTTTTTTTTTTTTTCCCCCATTTTAGTATGTCGAGGACGTCGAGGTGAATTAGAACCTTTGTTTTTTGTTATTATTTTTTTCATTTTGGTGTCTCTTTTAAATATTTAGTAAATTTGCGAATGCATACAGTTTACGAAAATTCTTAAATAATTTTATTCATTAAAATAAAGAAAAAATTAATGTTGATCGATATTTTATCGATCAATAATCAGTTGCATTTTAAACAAATATTAAAATTTGGTACGAACTATAAAAGTTATGCTTTACGATTGAATTACAGATTCTAATTAAATTATTACTAAATATTTGGGATCTAACTAAAGATTTGCTAATCGTACGGAGAAACGTCAACGATAGAGAAAACGTTACAGCAAAGAAGCGACGTTATACATACGTCGACTCGTTGCCTCGCGTAAAACCGTTATAAAATTTGCTATTCCATTATTGGTTCGAACGGTTGCGTATACCGCGCTTAACGTTTACGAACGCGCGTAATCAAATCGAAAAGCAAAGCAAACGCACCGAATAATCGTTCTTCCTTCTGCCGGATATAACAGCGGATTCGTCCTGTCAACCATTCTCCTATATTGAACGAATGACCTACATCTCCTGAAACTCGCATTGCACGCGTTGTGCAACGAATGCATATATATATATATATATATATGTATATTATAAATACATATACATATACGTGAGTTGTAGCGCCGTTACAGTTTATACGCAACTTCTCGGTCGAGGGACCACGGGAAGATAGCTATAACTGCGAGAGGCAATAGCCCCGGCGGAAAGCTGGTGGATCTGTTGTACGTTGAATACGGTTGGATCTTATGCTCGCGCCGAGATCTCATAACCCCGCTAAGCGACATTTTGCTACGAGCGATGTGCAGTTAATTATCAAGCGACTGGACGCGCGCGCGACATGTCTCTCTCTCTCTCTCTCTCTCTCTGACGCATGATTGTGATGGATTGTTTTGAGTCAGCTCGAGTCTTGTGCCGTATATATTCAAACCGTCGCGAAATTCGCGCTTAAGATGAATGATGATTTTACCAAGATTGTCTTTATTAAATTATATGCATTATTATTAGTTTATTAACTTTCTTTTCTAAAACTCAATTAATTTAAATTTAACTTTTATCTGTTTCGCGTTACTCAGCACTCGGTATTAAAATCTTTGTCATAAAATATTAACGATAAACTATTTGAATTTAATTTCTTTTATTCGCAATTAAAAATTTATCATTTTAACAAAAGCTCGTAAAAAGTTAATATTATAAGATGATTGAACTATCTAGCTGTTGCAAATTTTTCAAATAAATTCGATAAATTTTATCGTTTTCTTGATTTAATTGGTTATAATTTAATTTTCACTAATGGAAACAATCAAATGCACTTGAAATATTCAAACAGTCCAGAACAAAATAGACCGCGCTATACTAAAAGCAAATAAATATTTAATGGTTAAATTCTCTGGTGTAATGCATAAATTATCCAACGTGTTAGGATACACTTGTATGAGTTAGCTCGCATACACACATACAACCATAAAAGATACAAACGTAAGTAAGTAAACGGATAGGATGGCGGATAGCTTCGTGTATGTGTGTGTGTGTGTGTGTGTGTGTACTTATAACGACACGACAGCGGGAGGTGACACGGTTGAATAGCTGATTCGAGCTTACAGCCAGTCAACTTATATTAGGACAGTCAGCGAGATTAAAGTGGACTTTATAGGTCTTCCGCCTGAAATGACTCCTGATAACGATATTAACAAGCGTAGCATCAGCCGATTTGTCCGCGAACGAGCTGTGACATTTTCTCAGATTCGAGATTTTTTTTTTAATACATATATATACTGATTGTCACCCACGTAAGTGAATGTGAAACGGCTTGATTATCATCCCTTTTACTCTCTTTCTCTTTTGCTCTTATTCGCATTTGAATTTCTCAGCAATTTTATCGTCGATATCGTTCTACGGTATAAATTTACGTCAGTCGAGTTTGCGAATAAATATATACGCATATTTCGAGTTCGTCGTGTGATTAATAAACCTTTTAATGAATATTTATACCTAAATAGATTGACGATATGAATTCGTTATTGAAATCCGTTATAAAACAATTGCGCTCTTACAATACTCGCAATGCAGCTTTAATTATCCATTAACATAGGAATTACGAAATTTATTAATTAATGCAAAATTTAAAATTTTGTGCAAACTCTAACTTGCGTTATATTGAATATTTTAAAACTCGTATTTTAAATTGAAATTTTATTTAGTAATGCCGAAACGGGTTATTTGAGTTCAATTAAAATCACCGTTTGAAAAAGAAAAATCTATATATATATATATATATATATATATATATATATATATATATATATATATATCATAGTAATAAAATATTCAACGTTGAATAAAGAAGCCTTAAAACGCGCAAATCGGAAATTTCAAACAAGCATTCGAGAAAGCCCGAATTCGTGTTAATTTCGATTACTCCCCATTCGACTTGAGAGAGCTCGAAGACTTTGAAAGCTTAGCGTGGAAGCGTTTTTCGATGCACACGGTTCGTACACTCGTCGCGCGGCTTTGGGTATATATATATATATATATATATATATATATATATATATTCGACGCGACCAAGATAGAAAGAGAGGGTGGAAAGAAGGAAAAAAAGAGTAACGAGAATCGGTGGTAAAAGAAGGACAGTGTTATGACTGTTGGAGAGTATATATCGACTTGTCGAAATCGATTTGATGCCGCGCGGTGCTGTGCAATGGTTCAACGAACCCCTTTCTTTCTCGCTTTATTTAATTCACGAGAGAGGAGAAAGCTATAGCTGTCCACTCGTGCATGTGCAACGTGTACTGCAGCCTATTAAACGAGTCGCTTCTTCTTTTCTACTTCTTTTTATTCTCTCGTCTATCGGTGAACACGAAACTATAAGGACATTTAACATTTACGGTTTATTACCTACATATACCCACACATACACACACACATATACGCACAAGCTCATTGTGTCGTCGGATATATATGTTTTTCCCTTATGATTGTACAACTTCCTCGACGTTATTACATCGTCGAGGAAAAATAATTTCTCTACGTTGATGACGATATGTACATATCGGTTTTTACGGTTGATAAATTTTGCATCGAGTTATATTATATGCAATACTTCCGACTTTATTACGCAAAGAAAATTCAACGGAAAATTTTATACGATTTTTTTCCCATGTATATGTTTTCAATGTAGTATTAGCTGAAACTGCACGAAACATTATTTTTTTATATAAACTATTATTTAAACATTTTTTTCAATTTGTTCTCATGAAAGTAAAATACTTTTTTTCCAATCAATAGCATTTTAATACTATTAATAAGATATATACGAGAAATAATAATGGATTGAGTACGGCGTTTTAATGTCATTTTGGTAATGAAAGTTTCAAAAAATATATAAAATACTTCTTAGCGTTGCACAATACGTAAAGTATGACAACGTAGACAAAATTCAAATTATCGTTTAGTTATAATCAATTTTTTATACAGATGCTCTATTCTAAGAAAACAAAGCGTAAGCGAAAGAAAGCGTAAGAAGCACTACGTTGTATACGTTTTATACGTTTACGATGAGTACAAAATCAACAACAACCGAGAAAAGGTACAGCAAAAAAGAGAGCTATCGCACAATTGGAAATTTCTCAAGCAAAGTTTTTTTTATCGGTATCATTCTCTCACTCTCGCTCTTTCACTCTCTCAAAATAAAAGATGAAGAAGAAGAAGAAGAAGAAGAATAAAATAAAAAAAAAAAAAAAAAACAAACAAACAAATGCGCGCGCGCTTCTTATCATCATCCTCTTCGACAGAGTCTCGGAAGAACTTGACGTTACAAAACGGTGTGCGCAGTTTGTGCGCCTATATGCGTATATGTAAGTCGATCGAACGCTTATCGGTGCGCGCTTGTTGAATCAACGACAACGTGTAGGCTTATAGTGGCGCGCGTTGCAACGAACCACCTTTAACAGCTATATAGTACGGCCGATTTTATCCGCTCGTCGAAGAATTGCGCTTTAGGTGTTATTTTACGTACGCGTGTGCCGAACGCGGTGAGCGACATCGAGCCGCATAAATAACTCGTCGAGCGCTTGGTGTAAGACGTATTATACGATTACGCGTTACTTTATCGCAATACTCGCAGTTCATTAGCCGACTCTCTTGCATTTTAACTTTATGCGCTTCTATTCTCGTCTTTTGCTTTCTTTCGCCTTTGCCGCCTTTATCTTTATTCTCTCTTCCTCTTGAATCGGCGTTTTTTCTCTTTCGCTATTCGCTTCATCTCCTACTTCAATAGATCTTTTGACGATATAAAACGCTAATATCGCATCTGTTAATTATTGCCACGCGCAGCTCGTTCTATTTCAAAAACGTGTTAAATTTAAACTTGATGTTGAAGAATTAAAATTAATTCTGATTTTTTGATGAGTTACATTAAAAGTAGTTTAGAAAATTTGATATGAACTCGTTTGATATAATTTGATATAGATGAGATTTTCTCAAAAAGTTTTTAAACGTAAATATATAAAAAGTTAATGAAAAAAATTGTAAATTAAATAATTTTATAACCAAATATATTTTATTTTAAATAATATTTACATTTAATAAATAAAATTAAAATAATAACAAATGTAATTATAATGAAATTGTATTTAATGTTTCTACAAAAATAATAAATAATGTGATTATATATACTTGGATATGTATTTTATGTACTGCCAGTTATACAATTTTTATGATCATCGTCGAAGTAATACATTAAAAATATAATTTTGTAACATGCGAGTATTTAATTACTTAAAACAAATACATTGTAATACGTGTAAATCTTTGTAACGATAATAAATATGTAAAAGCAATAATTTTATCATAACGGAATAAATAAATAAACGTAATATATTTCGTGCATTAAATTTTCTTGTTTTCATGCATAAACGATAATTCGCGACAAAGAAAATGTAATCATAATAATAAAGAATCCTAACCAAAGCACCGCAATAAAAATCACAATGAAAATTTCAGCCGTAAAAATCATCCTTCCAATCTTCCCGTGCCGTTCTATTTTTCACGATTTTCCCTGTTTTACTATATTTTTTTTCCTTCCCCTCGCCTTGTTTACGTCTTTTTTTTTCTTTTTCATTTTCACCTATCTCTCTTTTCTTTCTCTTTCTTTCTCCCTCTCACCCCTCTTTCTTTTTTTTTACCCAACTTCTTATTTCCACATCTTCGTCTTTCCACTTTTATTGGTTGTATTTTCCCTATCTGTCTTATTTGCGAGGCGCATTTTTCATCGCGCGGCTTCGTGTACTCTCGACCCTTCTCGTCTAACGCATTCGTCGCGCCAGCTTTTCACGGCGCGACGTCTCTTCCGACGCACAATTGCGTAAACTGAGACGATATTACCGCCGGATGTCGTACGCAGCAGTCGGAAGAATGGTAATGCATGAAAACTGAAAGGAGATAAGTGATAAAAAAAAAAAGAGAAAAGAAAAGTAAAAAAAGGAACGTATAATAGTAGTAAAAGAGGGAGAGAGAGAGAGAGAGAGAGAGGCGTGCGCTTATTCTACCCGTGAAATTTTTGAATTTATCTAATGTTCGTTTCTTTCGAATGCATGTGTCACACCGATTCCATACGCGACATAACTCTGCTTCCATTTATAAGCGGAGAAAGCTTTTTTCTCAAATCTAACTCCAAGTATTATAGTTTCTGTATTTTTGTAACTTAATGTGATGATCTTTGTCACGAAGTAATTTATTATATCAATTTAAGAGAGGCAAAATAATTTTTTTATTGAATATTATAATAACGGGTGAAATGAAAATATACTATAAAGAAATTAATTTTATTTAATACATATTTTATAACAATATTGTATATTACGAATCGAGCGTATATTTATTTTTGTCAAATTTTGTTATCCGCAGAAATTAACCAAGTGTATTATCGAAATGCAAATATGTAACGGTCATAAATTTTGACGTTGCAATGTATATTTGAACAGCTTATTTAATTTACTTAAATACTAGATTTACGCGATAAAAGTAAACGAAACACATTTAAGATAAAAGTGTTGATAAGCGAGAGAAAATTATATATTAAAACGTTGTTCTATACTTTTAATTAATTACAATATTTTGCAAGACGTAAATCAAAATATGTATATATACGCACGCATATCAATTAATTTACCGTCGGTTTCATTAAATTTGAAATATGTGTACTAGTAGCATTTCGTTATGAAATATCAATCCGTAACACAATAATAATTCAAAGGCTAATTACAATATTTAACAATAACCATGACAATAAATGAATATTCCACGAAGCAGCAATAATCAAGCAACGGTTGAAAGCTATTTTTTTAATTGAAATATTTCGTGCGCCTATAAATTTTACTGTGATCAATGATCGTATTACTTTTAATTATGCAAAATTTCGCACAATTTGAGATTTAAGACTTTCGTGTGGAAAAGCGAGGGAAATATGTCATATCGAGTGCTTTATTGCGTCGATTCGCGTATTGACTTTTTGAGCTGAAGTTTCACGTGATTGATTTTTGAAAATTAAAATTGGCAGTTTTAAGTGAAAAATAACTCTTTGTATGGAAACACTTATATCTGGTTGTATGAACAGTATATTTAAACAATTACATTTTAATCTTGATGCCAAATCTAAAGTAAACATAATTCATAATAGAATTAAATATTCTATTCATTACATTTTTAATTTTTCATTGGTAATAAATTAATAAAATCAAAAATGTTGCTTATTAAAATTAAAATTATTCTTATGTGAATAGCAAAATAATATATTGACTAAAAAAATGTAAATTTTGTAAGTAAACATTTTAATTATCAAGTTTTTAAACTAAATTAAGTATTTTATTTATTGTATTATATTTTATTTTAAATCTTACTTTATTTCGATTATACCTAATATTTGCTTCAACTCTTACATATGTATTTTTTTTAACCAAGTTCAACAAAAATATTCAAACAAAAGCTATATATTAAATAATAATTATATTGAATAAATAATAAATTTCCTATTATTATTTATTCGGTATTTATTTAAAATTGCAAAGTTCAATATTGAAATATTTTCTATTGTTTATTAAACGGTAAATTGAATGCATGTTAATGTGCTTACTACCTGCAAATGTATAATATATAAAAAATACATTTTTGAAAAATTTTTCACTATATTATTTTTAATTGGGTAAAGCGTTTATGCACTAGTCTCTTAACTATCCGTATACTGGTCGTATATCTTATATATCGCGCAAGATTTATTAGATTTGTTAGAGTCGATAAACTTGGAGATCGAAAGAGTTCGACTACGCGAAAGGCAAAGATCGAGATCTGGATAAAGAAAAAAAGAAGCGTAGAAAAAAAAGAGCGAGCAAAAAAGAAGGAAAGAGAAGAGTGTAAAAAAAAGAAACCGGAGGCATACGTCCGGCGTCCGTTAAGGGTTTAAGTTCGACTTTCTTTTAATTTCTTTTTCTCTTAGTCATTCGCGGTGCCGATAATATATCCATCAAGTTAGCCCCGCCATTTTCTCTTTTTAAAGTTGTGCTGTATGGTGCTCAACTTGTGCTATAATGTGCCATTAAAAAAAATTATTAATATTTATTTTTATGATTTTCATGATCGGAGTTAAATTTTTTTATCAAAAACGATGATTTTTTGCGTTTATAAATAAAAATTAATGATTTTCTTTTACGGCATTATAACAGAAATTGAGTACAATGCGAGAACTTAACCTGGATCCGTAAGTACCACATCTTTACCACCTCTCTACTACCTCTCTTCCACCTTTTTATCATCTCTCAATAATCTTTGTACTTTTGCTAAAACCGTGCTATAATTAATAAATTAAAGATAATTAAAATATATACATACATAAATTTTAAAACGCATGCGCATAAAAGGCTATATTATGTGGGGTTGCGTATGAGTTAAGCGGACGTAAATGACTATTTCCATACAGAGAGGATTATTTCCATTACCACACGCCGTAATTTCACTTTTACACTTCTGCTCTTGCGCATAAGCTGTGCCGACAGGCAGCCCGTCGCGCTATGCGTATCATAGCGCCTTTAATTCACTCAGTCACCAGATGGCGTATCGTTTCTCGCTAGTAAAAATGTATACTTAAATCAATGTAAGACCTAAGGAAATTCATTTCAAAACCCTTGCCGCTTGGAAAGAGGCTATTGTCATCTGCCTCCCTAAAGCCGGCAAACCCATTAGTTCACCATCCAGCTACAGACCAATCGGCTTTCTAAGTGTCCTCAGAAAAGTAGCCGAGAGTGTCATTTTGTCTTGGCTAAATCATCATTTCGATTCTAACAACTTCCTCCCTCCCTACCAACACGGCTTCCGTCGTGTTCGCCACGGCACCTGCCACTAACTTTTTAAAGTGGCCTAATTCATCGCCGACAACCTTAACAAACGCTAACACACATCAATGCTCCTTCTAGATGTCCAACAAGCCTTCGATCGTGTATGGCATAATGGAGGCAAGTCAAGGCATAATCACGGCACTTATATGCGACTTCTGCGCTCATCCCTCAAAATACCCTGGTTCAGAAATAAGCAAATTCTCTCTGAAACCGGCTTCCCTTCCATCCCGCAAGCTGCCGCAGCCTATGCAGCCAACCTTTGGACTTCGAGGCAGTTCTACCTCAACCCCGGCATCCGCCAACTTTACCACTAAGCCTTCTGCGGCCATAATCCAGTACCCTTTCGCTTCGCTCCTAGCGCGAGTGCCCCTCTAATTGGGGAGAGGACATTTTTACGCCTTTTCTTTATTTTCAGGTTTGAATTTAAAACCATAAGGCTGGTCCCGTTCTGGAAGGAGTTTTAGTCGGTAGGCACCATCGATAGTTAGAAGCTCACGTTAGGAGTCAGCTTCCGTTAGTGAATTCGACACTACCCATCAACATCTTGGGTGTCTTTCAAATATTTCCCCTCCCCGAGGCATGAAAAAAAAAAAAAAAAAACTGTCTCAAAATGGATTTTTCTGATTCTCACCCCTCCCTATCTCTCCTCCCTCTCTCCCACTTCTTTCCCATCTTTTCCATTTCTCCACGATAACTCTGTAACCTTTCTCGCCCATCTTTCTCACATGTGTCTTCAACCTTTGTCCCATTTCTTCCCCACTTTTCTCCCACTTCTTTCGCACTTCTCTTAGTTTTCCCCTTTCTCTCTTCCTCTTTTCTTCTTGTTGCGAACTAAAATGATTAAAATGTATTTGTATTAAAATGTAAAATAATTAAAATGTATAATCGAAAATTTAAATGTCAAAAATTAAATTTAAAATATTTAAAGGTACAAATAATAATGTAAACAAGAGAAAGTTAAAAGTTCGTCGATGCTTTGTTTTTAAAAGCCAAATTTCGTAGAAAAAATAGACAAAGCGAAGAATATGGTTAAACGAATACAAAGCAATCAAAGGTCATTCGAACACAATAAACGAGCTTTGTACATTCTAAAACCTTTATTTAAAGAAATAAAATAAATTTGTATTTAGGATATAATGAAAAAGCGATATGTTTCAAATTAATAATATTTAAACATTGTCAAAATTATATTAACAATAAAAAATTCTATTGCAGGTGAAAGTGAGATTCACGGTTAAACGAATTTAAATATGAATCTAAATTACAGTCGAGAACTTGAATATTCAAAGTAAAATATTAAATTTGGGGAAAGCTCGAAATTGAGCGATAATCGCTCATGTGTGCACTTGTAAGCGTGGCCTCGAAGCCAGTCGGTAAGGGGGGTTTTCCCTCTCCTAGGCCACTAATATTTCCTTATGGAAGTATGGATGCACGGGAAGACACAGAGAGTCAACCTGGGGCCCCTAGGCTAGCCAGAACGTTATCGTAAAATCCCGTAGTGATTTTCAAGGTTATCTGGAAGAGTAAGAGTGGGCGTTTCTCGCGCCGTGCGTAAGCGGGCGGCCTAGCGGCGGTGCTTGGGCCGCCGAAAGCGTCCAGCAGGGAGACGATAAAATGGCTGTGCATCGAGCGCTCAGGCTCACTCTTTCTTTTTTCATCCTCGCATTATCTCTAGCACTCCTTACTCTAGAACATCTCACTTTTGCCTTGAACAAATCAAAGAAAGTAAATCCCTCTCCCCCTCTCTTCCTCCCCCTCTCTCTCTCTCTCTCTCTCTCTCTCTCTCTCTCTCTCTCTCTCTCTCTCTCTCTCTCTCTCTCTCTCTCTCTCTCTCGCTCTCTCGCTTTTTCTCATCTCTTTCATCTCTCTCTCATCTCTCTCCTATCACTCTGCAATCTCTCTTCCACCTCTATATCATCTCTTAATAATCTTTGTACTTGTGCCTAAAACCGTGCTATAATTAATAAATCAAAGGTAATTAAAATGCATACATACAAAAATTTTATCACGTAAGCACATAAATGGCTGTATTATGTGGGATTGCGGTATGGGTTCAATCAACAGTAAATCGGCCAATTTGAAACAGTCTTCGATATTTTGACTGCCACACGCCGTAGATTTATTTCATAACCATGCACACTAACTTTGCAGTAGTTACTGCATATACTTACTGTCGCGCAATTTTATGGCTAGCAACCTGCATCTATAAGTAAGTTAGGAAAAAATAGCATCGCCCACAATTTCGCTGTCACGCATAAGTCCTGCCGATAAGCAGCCCGTCGCGCTATGCGCGTCATAGCGTCTGTAGTTTACGCTCAATCACTAGATGGCGTATCGTTTCCCGCTAGTAAAAATGTATACTTATATCAATATAAGACCGAAGAAAATTGGTCTCAGAGAACAATCTCTCTCCCACCTTTTTCCCACTTCTCTTCCATTTCTCTTCCACCTTTCTCACAGTTTTTTCCCACCTCTCCAACAGATTCCATCTTCTTCTTATCTCTCATCCATCTTTCTACAATCTCTTTCTCACATTTCTGTCATTTCTTGCCCGTTTCTTTCCCATGAGTTTTCCACTTCTCTTTAGCCACTCACTTATATCTTTTTCATTTTTCCTCTCACTTTTCTTACACTTTTCTCCTATCTTTTTTCCAACCTTTCTATTTCACATCTCTTTTATTTCTCTCTCTCTCTCTCCTTTACCGCTTCTTTAGGTCTCTCCCATCTGTATGACATCTCTTTCTCCCTCTATTCCTCCGTAGGCTATTCACTAGGAAAGCAATAGGTAAATCCATATAACACTAGGATAAGCTATGACGCAACTTCAATAAACTCTTTCAGCATGCAACGTAACGAGAAGGCATCGTTCCAGGAAACCAAAAGCAGGCGCCCCAATAAAATGGAGTGGAACGACTTTTATTGCATTTAAATTCACCTATTACATTCTTTTAAAAATCGATAAAAATGTATGTAAATTGCGAAAAAAATTTTAGTGAATATGTATAAATATATGTAAAAATAAATTTCAAAAAGATTTCTAAGAATTTGTGTAAATGTGTTTTAAATAAATTTTAATAAATATTTATTAATATTTATCAAAACAATACAAAAATATAAATATTATAACACAACAATGCAGACTACCTCTTTTAATATCATATTCTCCTAATAATTTCTTTCAAAAAGCGATCTAAAAGGCGAATTATCGTATAAATCTTAATAAATATATATAGATCTACTAACACAAAGAGGCATAATACCTCTTTTGACATCATATTCTCTTAATACTTTCACCCAAAAACCGATCTAAAATGTGTATTTTCGAAAAAATTTTAATAAATACATATAGGTATACTAACGTAAAGAAGTGTACCACCTTCTTTTACATCATATTCTCCTAATACGATCTTTCAAAATTCGATTTAAAATGTGTATTTTCGAATAAATTTAATGTGTATATATATATATATATATATATATATATATATATATATATATATATATACACCCATGCATAAAGAGACGTGCCACCTTTCTTAACCCTTTCAGCCCCAGTGGTTTCGATCGAAACCACCTTTGCGTTCAAACGTTCATAGCTTTGTCAAAAATGAATATTTTTTTGATTTCCAAACGCCAACGGTCCACAAATTTATTCTACTTTGCAAAAAAAATTTAAAGTGCAAAAAATTAATAACAATTTTATAGTTATAACAATATAAACAAATGAATGTTTTTGGCAAGAATTTAAAAAAAATAGCAAATTATCGAATTACGTAGAGCTAGGTTCATAAAAATGAACACTCTAGGGTTTTCGGGGTTACTGATTACGAATCCGATGTCAGATTTTTATAGTTTTCAAAATTCAAAATGGCGGATCCAATATGGCGGACGACTTATTTAAAAATTGAGCCAATTGACCAGAAATTTGATACTCGGAGGTTTTCGGGGTCGCTGATTATGAAGCTAATGTCAGATTTTCAAAATTAAAAATGGCGGATTCAATATGGTAGGCGATTTTTTAAAAATTTATTTATTTGGCCTAAAACTTGTTACTCGGAGGTTTTCGGGGTCGTTAATTACGATTCCGATGTTAGTTTTTTGAAATTACCTAATTTCTTTATCCGCCATCTTGGATCCACTATTTTGTATTTTTTAAAACTAATATCAGATTAGTAATCCGCGACCTCAAAAACTCCCTTGTAACAAATTTCAGGCCAATTGGACCAATTTTTAAATAAGTCGTCCGCCATATTTGATCCGCCATTTTGAAATTTGAAAATCTGACATCAGATTCGTAATTTGCGACCCCAAAAACCTCCGAGTATCAAATTTCTGGTCAATTGGATCAATTTTTAAATAAGTCGTCTGCCATATTGGATCCGCCACTTCGAATTTTGAAAATCTGACATCGGATTCGTAATCAGCAATCCCCAAAACCCCTAAATCAAGAATGTGACGAAAATTGTGTTACTCTAAAAAAGTCAGGGCTGAAAGGGTTAACGTCAAAGACTCCTAATACTTTTTAAAAAAAACCGATTTAAAATACAAATTCTAGAATAAATTTTAATAAATATATACAGGTATACTAACGTAAAGAGATGTACCACCTTCTTTGACATTATATTCTCCTAATACACACTTCTAAAATTCATTCTAAAATGCGAATTTTCTTATAAATTTCAAAAAATATATATAGATATACCAACGTAAAGAAATTTGATACCTCTTTTTACATCATATTCTCCTAATACTTTTTCTTACAAACCGATCTAAAATACAAATTCTAGAATAAATTTTAATGAATATATATAGGTATACTAACGTAAAGAAGCGTGCCACCTTCTTTACTATCATATTCTCCTAGTACGATCTTTCAAAATTTGATCTAAAATACGAATTCAAGAATAAATTTCAATGAATATATATAGGTATACTAATGTAAAGAGACGTATCACCTCCCTCAACATCATATTCTCCTAATACGATCTTTTCAAATTCGATCAAAAATGTGTATTTTTGAATAAATTTAATATTCGCATATATAGATATACTAACGTAAAGAGACGTGCCACCTCCCTTCACATCATATTCTCCTAATACGATCTTTCAAAATTCGATCAAAAATACGAATTCAAGAATAAATTTCAATGAATATATATAGGTATACTAATGTAAAGAGACGTGTCACCTCCTTCAACATCATATTCTCCTAATACGATCTTCTAAAATTCGATCAAAAATGTGTATTTTTGAATAAATTTAATCTTTACATATATAGATATACTAACGTAAAGAGACGTGCCACCTCTTTTCACATCATATTCTCCTAATACGATTTTTCAAAATTCGATCAAAAATACGAATTCTAGAACAAATTTCAATGAATATATATAGATATACTAGCATACAGAGATATGCCACCTCCCTTAACATCATATTTTCCTAATACTTTCTCGAAAAAATCTGTCTAAAATGCGTATTTTTGATCAATTAATCAATTAAGGATGAAGAATAAAATGGTAGACATTATTTATTTGCATTTTATTTTGTTATAATTTATTAAAAATTACAATAAATGAAGTAAAATTACATTATTATTATAATTGAGTAATAAATAATTTTAACTTTGGGAGATTACTGATAAAAACCATTTAATTATCAATTACGTTTTTTTTATTTATATCCAGCACAGAAAAAAAGGTTTATTATCGGTTTAATCTCTAATAGTTATAATCTTTACATTATTATTATTTTAAAAACAATATAGTGTAGCACATAAAATTGAAGTATAAAACTAATAATACAAAATTTTATCTTTCTTATTGATGAGATGTCTAAAAGTCTATAGACTATAGCCAAGTAATTTAATTACGAGACATATTTGATTTTTATACTACACGCTTTTTTAATTGATTAAAATATATTGACGTTACATATATTATATGTAATTTTTTTGATTGACTTCACAAGTATAATTAATAGCGTGGCGAGTGCTTACAAGCTCTTCTTAAGATTTCTTACTTTGTTTAAGAGGGTAACTACCCTATAATTTTTTATTTATTTATTTTCTTGAAACACCTGAAAAAAAATAAAAAATCAATTAAAATAACATTCTTTATATCGATATGAAAAATATAAATGATAATAAATATTTTTATACCTTTTACAATGATTTTCCTTTATTGAGAACCAAGTTATTTCTCTATTTAATATTTCTTCTTTTCACGCAAACTCCCAATTAAACCGATGAGTGGATTTTAAAGAGGCAAGGCTTAAGTATTTTTAAGATGTATCTCCATGGGCCGAAGCTCTGGCAAAGCTTTATTTTGCTATTGTTTAAATATTCGAGAACCTGGAAAACAAAAATTCATTAAATATATGTAAAATTATGGAAATATGATTAAAATTAAAATAGTTAATGTATAGTACCATTCCAAGCTTCAGTCCATAATGACAAGTCTCCTGAATATTTTAGGTCTCACTGCATCAAAATCCATCCATCAATTTAAATGAGAGTCTGCGTGAAAGTACATAAAAATCTTAAAATTAATCTCTGAACGATTTAAACATTTATCAAGTTTTTTTTTGTCATATGTAATATTTTTTGTGATTGAGAAACTAAAAAGATTATGCAATATATATAATTGAATCTGTTTTATAATAAATAAAATATAAAATAATGCTAAAAAATATATAAAAGTACATGTATCATTTTTTTAAAAATTAATTTAAATTTTAAAATAACTATTATTTTAATGATATTGTTTTCAATATTATTTATTAATAATTACTTAATTTACTGATGAATAATTTATTTTTTATTTAGTAACAAATATAAGTATTTATTCATTATAATTTATTGTAAATAGAAACTAAAACTGTTTATAAATAACTGTTTTTTTTTTATAGATCTTACTTTTACTTTTACTTTTACTTCTAATTTTATTTTTCTAATTCTACTACAATAAATACTTATAAATTATAATAAATAGATATTTATTTTACTGTATTATCTAATTAAAAAAGAATTACTTATTAGTAAATAATAATAAAAGAAAATATGTTAATAAATACCTGTTTTTATAATGGCAGGGTTTGTAAATAATAAACGTAGCTTTCACTGCATTATCTCCTATCAAAATCGTGGTTAAAATCATGTCTTAACGATGTTTAAGTCTTTGCTACGTATACTAAAAAAATTGATGACCACTTGAGCGATCTGCTATATGTCTGTATATGTGTATTGTAATAACACCTTACAATTAGTGTGGTATTTTAATAAAAAAAGAATCTAAATATTATTCAAAAACTATTTAACTTCTATTTTGACTTTTGATAATGATTTAAAAAATTCAAAGTCTTCATTGCAACATCCTGTTGAACCTGAAAATATACGAGTACTATTAAAAAAATCAAATATTAAATAAATAAACATAAATAAAATAGGTAAAATGACTAAAATACTAATTAAAATTAATAAAATCAATACCATGAAGACTCCAACAAAACTTGTGTCCTGTTCGATGCTGGCTTGTATCTTATCTTCCTATCTCCAGCATATCTCCCTGGCTCATTACCATCTCTATCTTATAGATCCTGGTCCAGCAGCTGTAAAATACAATAAATAATTAGTGAAAATTGATTAAAATAAATAACTGGGCTTACACTCACCTATATCTTCTTCGTCAATGTTACTCCTGATACCAAATCCTCCTTCTTCCTTGTAGTTGTCCTTCGCTGTCTCTGTAAAAAGGAAACAATAAAATACATCGGTCAAAAGAAGCAAATTAATTAAAAAAATATCTCAAAAATAAAAAAAGAACTATCAGGTGAACATTTACCTGTTAATAAGAAGTGGAGCTCTTCAAATCAAATCTTCTCAAATTTGTCAGCTTCGTGGACGACCTCTAAAGAAACTTATGCAACACACGTCGTGTAAAATCAGATAAATAGAATCAGAATTACCCGTATTACTCAGGTGTAGAACTCTTAGACGATTGAAGAAGAATATTCACTGGTATGCTGCATTGAGAGATTTACATGACTCAAAGCTGGTTACGTAGCCGTTGAAAATCTCGAAGTTGCAGGAGGAGCAGATTGCAACGATCTCAGGAGGCCTTGTATTTACATCATCGTCTCAGGATGTCTCTTCGTCGTCGACACACTCACAGAACATAATCAACACACTGGCGCGTCGGTCACGACAATGATTCAACTATCGATTACGAATCGAGTCCAGGTGGCGTATCGGACGACGGATACGGTCGAAACCCGGGAAGCGCACGAACGACAAAGAAGAAGGAACAATGTGATTGCGTGGAACGAAGTCACTCGTTCACTTCGTTCTGGACAGCACTTGCACTTAAGCAAAACCTTTGACAATTTGATGTACACAGTGAACACTAGTTGTAGCCACTTTCTGAAAGGAAGAATTGTAAGACTTTCTCCCATTTATCGTGCCTTTTCCTCTGATTGGTTTATTCTCACCAGTAAGAAAGCATAATTTCTCCAGTTCTACGCTATTCTGCTTCTCGCTGTCTACGCTGTCTTCGGTGCTGCTTTTCGACGTCTTCTATGTCGACGTCGCTCAATGGGAATTCAGATGGCGCAAATACTTGGGAAGTCAACGATCGCTGGTCGCCACAGTTGGCGGCCTGGTTTCTTCCCGTGGGCCTTTCCAATATTATTCATGATGTCCTCGGATCCAGATCGTGTTGGGGGATTGATCTCGAAGGTGTCTCAGGAGGCGCCGCTTCTATTGCTGTCGTTCGCGTTGTTCTCTTCCGCGACATAGCTCGACTAACTCTCTTCGCAGAATCCTTTTTCTTCGTTAGGCCGCTATTCTTTCGGCTGGTCGGTGTCTGCAGCAGCTGTCGACTACTTTATTTTTTCTCGGAGCCAATGCGATGATCCGTGCTCAAAAAAATAAAAATAAAAATTTTAATATTCTTTCAATTAAATAAATTACCTTAGATTTGGTTTAACCGGAGATTAAGTACCGGAATTCGGCACCAAAATTTTGTAACATATCCAACCAGATCCAAGGTTAATATAAAAATATTAATTTAGAATAAGGAAATGAAAATAAAAATATTAATTTTTTTTATTACAAAACGAAAAATATACGAAACTCGATGGCTATTTTTCCGATCGAGTGAAACAAAAGAACAAAAAGAATTAATTAGATGTTAAATGAAAGTTAAATTAAATTTAAATTAAATTATTTTTTTATCAAATTGATATTAATAGAATGTAAAATCGATAATAACTGTTTAAATATAAATAATTAATAATCAATAATAACCAAAAAATTATGTAATAAAATAATGGTATAAAAGAAAATAAATTATAATAATTGAATTAAATAAACTAAAATTTTATTTATTGCGTGTTTTCACATGCGTGTTTTCTCGTTGAGCGATAAGAGAACAGTGGCGAGCTTGTTGCGGGCCCTTTGCTTTCTTTGGGCTCTTACCCTCACTATCTCTCTACTTCGCGCGAGTTTTCCGCGACTTGCGCTAGCTCTCAAACCCCTATAGCCCGTTTAACGCAGCTTGGCGATGGCAGACTATGCTACTGTGAAATATCGGGTTTTCCAGGCAATAGGCTCGCGTTTTGTGTAACGTCTTTCGTTACCACGCACTAGCGGCTTCTTAGTCATGAGCGAACCCATGCACTAAAGAGCGGACTTAAGTCTGAAAGCCAGTCTCAAAAAATGTTTTAAATTCGTTTTGATCGCCTTCGGATTCGTCTTTGTCTTTCTTCGCTAATTTTACAAATTTTTTAACAATATTTCGACGCAACGATTTTATATATCAATATTTAATACTCATGAATAAATCGCACGCAATTTTGGAATATGTTTCAAAATAATTTACAATTCTATTATAGTTGTACTATTACGCTCGTGTTTGGTTTTTTTTTTTTTTTTTAAAACGATGATTTTTTGCCTTTAAAAATAAAAATTAATAAGTTTTTTTACAGCACATTATAGTACAAGTTGAGCACAATGCAGCACAACTTTTTTTCTTAAAAAAAGATAAAATGGCGGGGGTAACTTGATGGACATGCCGATAACGAGTGTCCAAGCTGCAGTCACGAAACGTGAGTGCGATTTTTGTTTTCTTCTTCTTTCCTCTTTCCTCTCTCTCTCTCTTCTCTCTCTCTCTCTCTCTTTGACTTTGTTTTTTTCTCTCCTATGCTGTTTCTCCGCACGTCGTTCTCTTCGCCGCACGGCCGCCGAGTTTCCCTAGGGGGTCACAAAGTTCGCGCTGCCATCCGGGTACATAGGGCATCAAGGGGCACACCGGTAACCGCCTTCGGTTTATAAGAAGCGCAAGACCAAGCGGAGAAAGAGAAAAAGAGATACAGCGGAAATGAAGGGAAGAAGAAGAAGAAGCAACGAGTAAAAGAAGAAAAGAGAAAAAGAGCCTCGGAGAACCTCGTTGCACCGTGATTTTCCGAGACTGCGCGGCTTAGCGTTGGCATGGTCTTGCTCGTTCTTCCCCTTCTCCCCTACAACCACTTTTTTCGCTTAACTCTCCTTTAGCGTCTCTTCTACTTCTTCTCTCGTTTTGCCCACTTCATTTTATTTTTTGCGATTTTTTCGCATTGTATTACTCTTCTCTCTTCGGCGCTCACAGCTCACCGCCTCTTGAGTTCTGTTCTCGCGCGATGCACATTTTTTCCACTTTCGCTTCAAACACCGAGAGAGAAGTCTTTTCAAGTTTTAATCTGAAACTACGACCGACTTATAAACCGTCGGCTCAAACTTCTCTAACCTTGTTCTCTTCCACCTTTTATGTGCTAGCTGTACTTTGGATTTTTATGGGTACACACGAAAATGTACACCCGGGCGTTAACGGATAAAGCGGCTCCGTGGAAATAAAAAGCTCGAACGGGTAAGGAAGTCTCAAGGTTTATCATCTGCCGTGCTTTGGAAATAATTGCGTAGAGATAAGGTCGCAATGCGCTCGCTCGCTTGGACAAAAGGCAATGTAGATGCGTCCCGCGCACCGCTTGAATTAAGATTATACCATGTGACTCTCGTGCAAATTGTTTTCTTCTGTTAATTATCTGCAGTTTAATATTTATTCATTGGTTAATGTTATTTGTTTATTTTAAAAACAATAAATTGTAGATACCGTTTTATTTTTCACTAGCCGCTGTTATTTTTATAGTTGATATTCAATTTTCATTGTTATGAAACAATGAAAATTTAACAATATATACTGAATTTAAAAGTTGTACTTTTATGTATTATAAGAGGATATAATATTTTTTAAATAAATATACATTATTAAAAAATAGACTATTTTTTATTATTATTTATTATTTTTTATTAAAAAATAGACTATTTTTTAATATAGAATTAATTTTATATTATTATTATTTTATATTAATTTAATATAGTTCATAATAATAAATTCATGTAATATTTGTTTTCATAATTCTGGGAATAATTTTGACTGTATATTTTTTTTTTTTTTTTTTAAATCAATTTTTGTTAAAAATCCATGCTTAAACATTAATAAAGTTTCTTTAATGAAAATTAATTCTTCATCATAATAAGTTATTTAAATAATTTTTGTTAATTAAATGAGTAAAGTAATTTATATATACGCGTACATACGTTATAAAAAAGTAGACTTTAATGTTATTCATTATTCTTAAGTCAACCATTATTAAGAAAATCGTACAATTTGATTATAACAATATATACTGAGCGAAAGAAAAAGAAATAAAGCAGAACAATAAACTCGCAATTCCTTTTTAAACTCGAGTCGAGGGAGGGCAACGAAGCCACTACTTAACTTCGCCTATAAAGAAGAAAGGGCCACGTACACGCGCTCGTGGATTCCCCTAGATAGTGGATAATTACCACCGAGAGCAGCCACGAAGAAATAAGTATCCAATTGCCGAAAAATACACTAAAAGCACTCGCTCGAACTTCTCTTTTCTTTCCTCCTTTTCGTCCGGCGATCGATTTCTTATACATCGAAGTTACCCCGCGAACGCTGCATTAAAAGTATACACGGTACAGTTCGAGAATCGCGTCGCAGACAAGTTCAACTCGTTGCCGAAACCGCTTTCGGCCCGAAGAGTACAAATATCTCGTTAAGTATCCGCGTGAAAAAAGCCACTCGACTAGTGCCGATATCCGCTAGTCGTTTTCGTCCCTTTTACGTGTGTGTCTACGATATATATCGGCGATCGATCGATACTGGAAACACAAAGCTCAAAAGTTTCTTCGCCTCGTCGCTTTTTCCTTTAGTTCGCTCTTGTTTTCGCTTTCTGTAGACGATAGTTTCGGCAACGCTGGAAAAGTTAAGGTCGAGCGTTGGCGCGTCGCGAAAATAATCACTGGACCGCGGAAGTAGACGAGAGGAATCTTTTCTTTTAGCGTTCGATCGGGGATCAAAAAGTTTTTCCCTTCCTCGCGACTTATATCTATACTTGGCTTTCGAGCAAAGCATTAAACCTACAAGTATATACATCTAAACGACAGACGGAAAGAGAAGTAGGAGACGGTAGGAAGAAAAGAATAAAGAGACCAGCTAGAGGAATTTGCCGCGACGAGTTTTTCCAATTAGCCGGGGCGCCGGTAATCGGGAAAAGATACAACTCCGTACGGATCGACGGATGAACGGTGAACTCTCGGGGATAAAGTTGCACGGCGAGTCTGGCCGTTCTGTCGGAATTGCCAAGCGAAAGGCGAGAAGTTTACGCTGGCATAGGTTCGCAAACGGACTCCGATGCCGGCACACGGCGCAGCTATCTAAATAAAGCGAAGCACTCGAGAGGGAGAGGGAGAGAGAGAAAGAGGTTTCGATGCACTTGGAATATTTCGACGTTGAAGGGGCTTGCTTGGACAGTAAATTTGTTTCGCTCTTCTCTTATTTTTTCTTTTTATTCAATTCTGATGCTGCGATTTTAAAAGTAGCTCGTATAAAATTTTTTATTTTGATGAATTTTAACGTTGAAAGAATAATCATAAGTAAAATAAAAAAAAAAAAAAAAAAAAAAAAAATTATAAAAATATTTTGAAAATCTAAATTTACGATCACAAATTAATTCTGTTTTTTTTTGGACGGTAAAATTATTCATATAGATAATATACATATATATATATATATATAAATTGTTTCAAATCATAAAGTAAAACCTTTTCATTAGTATTTTACGATATTTTTGAGTAGCAAGAAATTGAATAAAAAGTAAAAGAACTTTACTCTCAATATCTTCAATCAATTTCATTTACAGATGACATAATAATAAACTTTTTGTTGTAAGTTTTAGCTGGTAAAAATAAATGGAAGAATATTCGGAAGATATAAACGCATAATATTCAGAAATATTATATTATGAAAGTTGAGTTTATAAAGCGTGAGGATGATTGATCGCGATTCATTGAATATTTGGTACGCAAGTATCAAATCGAACTTTCATGTTATTTTGGCAAAAAGAAATGATAGATAATATTTAACTTTGATTGAAGAATATTTATTCCGATAGATACATATGGAATGATGCTTCATTGAACAAAATTCATATTATTTATAAACTCGTAAACGAATTATTATGGGCGTAATTAATTATACAAGCAAATTTGGTACAATGTGAAATTTGCTTTTAATTTGAAATGCTGTTAATATCGTAAATTCATATTTTATTATTTGATATTAATTAATGATCATCAAATTAATTTATAAGTATTAAACTAATTAAAATCAAATAAAACGCTTTATTTAGTTTTCGTGAAATGTTAAACAAAATGCTTACAAAATGCTCATTGTACTAAGCTAATTAAAATAATTAATTACCATCGATATATAATTTCCGAATATTCAAACAAATGTACTGGCAATAATCCGTCACTTTTTACTCGTTCAAAATTTATATAATGTTAAAAATATTCGAATTTAATTTTACGCAAGAAACGAAAGAAATAAATGATCAAACGACGCAAAATGACATCAGCGAAACAATGATTTGTTTAAAAGGTGGCATTTAAAGCGACGAGTAGGAGGAGCACACCGATCAACAGGAAGAGAAGGAAGAGAAAACTTTAAAGCAGCGGTAGAGTGCTATTGCAAGTTCCGAGTGGAAATACAAGTTTGGCTTTCGACTTAATGACCCAGACGATTAATCAAGGTGCGCTCGATATCAATCATCTCTCTCGGACTCCAAATTAGCCCGGGTAAGGTCGAGAGACACTTCCAACGATTAATGTTGCGATTTGTCTCGCGTCTGTCCTTGCGATGGGCGAACGCGCGCTATTTCCGCGTATCTCTTCGTCGTCTACGTGAAAGCGATGTATTTGATTTTGTATGCACGGCGAATAATGAGCGTTTATGGAGGATATATTGGCTTTCCAAAATAGTCTATTGTTTTTGCGATAAATCTATAGAATTTTTTAAAAAGCTATTCCATTTTTTTTTTTTAATAAATTAAAATATATCGTTGATGAACTTTTGTTTATTTTTTTTTATATATATTTTTTGTTTTTATTTATTTTTTAGAACACAAATATAATAGAATGAACTTTGACTAGTACGAAATTTATTATACGACTGTACAACATCTTATGAAGTTGTAAATCAATTTTATTTTTCGAGCTATGAGAAATAATTTGAATGATTACATTTATTTAAACACTTAAATATATATTATATGTATTTTTGAAATAATTAAAACAATTAACAATAGATTAAAATGATATAATCAAGTTGAAATAAAATTCAATAAAAGATAATTCAACTTGTAATAACTAGAATGCATAGTCAAATACTAATAAATGAGTTATAACATTTAAGAAATTATCGACTACCTTAAATTTAAAAAAAACTTTTTTTACATTTAATAAAGTTTGCGTTTCGTTACATTTTATTAATAAATTAAACATCATAGTAAGCTCATAGCTCGTTGAATACGTAATGAACTTTATAAATATGAACTTTATTTTCTATACAAAAATTTAATCAAATTATTCAATGTTATTGTAAAAATTTAAAAATTAATGCTTTTTAAATAGAAATAAATTTCATAGAATTTTTAAAAGCTGAATTTTAAAAATAAAGTTACGTTGTAATCCAGTGAATGTTATGTATTGATGAATTTATACTTACAATAATGAAGTTTCGAGAAGTACTCACCTGCAACATAAATAAAATATATTAACACTAATTTTAAAACTAAAATTTCCATTACATATTATAGTTTGTTAATTATTTTATCAATTAAAGTCTAGACTTGAAGTGTTTAAAATAATATTTAATTAAAATACGTTTTATTATAATACCAAATATTTAATTTATTTAATTATATTGCAATACATTGATTTTTTCTATTTTTCTTTAAAAAAACTGTTGAAGAGAAACTAATTCATTATTTTGTAAGAGCACTAAAACATAAATATATAGAAAAGTTTGGTAAGCGCTCGAAATCTAAAATGATTCATCGATGCCAGGAGATTTTTCCAAACAAAAACATTTTCATTGCTCCACGCGCGGGATATAACGTTTTGGAGCAACCGCTGAGAGCTCTGTCTCTTTTTTTCTCTTTGTACGTTCAAATTATACATACATTCGTGTTCACAGACGGTAAGAGAGAGACAGAGAGAGAGAGAGGGAGAGAGAGAGAGAAAGAGAGAGTTTGCAGGAACTCGGAAAATGCATTTAATTAAATGACGACAATGTCCAACCGCGATTGCGCGGATGGATCAATGACGCGCAGTAATATGTAAGCAAGTGCGGATCATTGCGGCCGCCGCAAATAATTGTGTTCGGCCCGATTCAACGGTATACCAACGGTATATACAACGCGAAGGCTCTCCGCGTTCGCGAATTCCTTTCGAAGTCAACTATATAACCGTTCTCGAATTCGAATCTATAAGAGCTCGGGGAGGGGCTAACGATTCGAACCCTTAAATTTTAATTAATTTCCATAAACAAGAATTCGTTTGATTATTATTTTATTTATTTATTTATTTAATTTATTTATTTATTTATTTTTTTAATGTTTTTAAAAATATAAAATTTAACGATTGTTTGAAAATTATTAAGAATTGTGTATATGAAATATAAAATTTTTAATGTAAAAATAATTTAAAATAATACGAAATGATTTACTTTTAGAAATTTTGTTTATTCAAATAAGCAAAAATATATTGGGTGTACAAATAAGTTTCCGACCTTTTTAGATAGGTGTCTTTAGTATCACTGCTTGCATATTATTCAATCGGTCGATACATGTTTTTTGGAGGTCAGATGTCAAACTTGAATAATTACTAGTGACATTTGTTCAAAGCGTAAACAAGAATTATTTTCATGTAATTGAAAATGTCGAATTTTGTGCCAAATAAACAACATTTGCGGGAAGTTTTACTTCATTATTTTTTGTTTAAGAAAAGTGCAGCGGAAACAAATCGTTTGCTTGTGGAAGTTTACGGTGAACATGCGCCGTCGAAAACAACATGCAAAGAGTGGTTTCAACGATTCAAAGTTGGTGATTTTGACGTAAGAGACAAAGAACGTGAAGGCAGACCAAGAAAATTTGAAGATATAGAATTGGAAGAATTGCTTGATGTGGACTCTTGTCAGACTGAAAAACAATTGGCAGAACAGTTGAATATTACCCAACAATGTGTTTCGCAACGTTTACATGCAATGGGATTGGTTCAGAAGCTGGGAAATTGGGTGCCACACAAATTGAAACAAAGGGACATAGAACGTCGGAAAACCATGTGCGAATTGTTGCTTCAACGACAACAAAGGAAGGGGTTTTTGCATCGGATCATCACTGGGGATGAAAAATGGATCCGTTATGACAATCCAAAGCGCAAACCAGCGTGGGTCAAGCCAGGTGAACCAGGGCCGTCGACGCCAAAAGCAAATATCCATGGTTCGAAGGTGATGCTTTGTATTTGGTGGGATATGAAGGGTGTCGTCTATTATGAGCTGCTGAAAGAGTGTGAAACCATTACGGGAGAAGTTTATCGACGACAACTGATGGCTTTAAAGCAAGCTCTAGCTGCAAAACGACCGGAATGGGACAAAAGGCACAATAAGATTATTTTGCAACATGACAACGCTAGACCACATGTTGCAAAACCTGTCAAAAATTACTTGGACAGGCAGAACTGGGAAATTCTACCCCACCCGCCGTATTCACCAGACATTGCTCCCTCTGATTACCACTTGTTCCGGTCGATGCAATCAGCCCTGGCAGAGCAGCACTTCACTTCATATGAAAACGTCAAAAAATGGGTCGATGACTGGATCGCCTCTAAACCACCAGACTTCTTCCTTCGGGGAATCCGTTTATTGCCTGAACGATGGGCGAAGGTTATAGCTTCCGAAGGAACATACTTTGAATAAAACATTCCTTCATTTTCTACACAAACTAATGTCTTTTATTCCAGTAAAAAAGGTCGGAAACTTATTTGTACACCCAATAGTAAATATTAAATATTATTAAGTACAGAAATAAATCCGTAATAAATGTAAAAATTTCCATATTGTAAATGTAATTAATTCATATAAGTATATATATATATAATGAAAAGGATAATTTTAATATTGAACAAAAATAAATATTTCGCAAAGTTATTAATCCATTAAAATGCCTGTCATTATAAATTTCATTGTACAACTTTCTCTTGAAAAAAAAAAATAAAGAAAAAGAAACAGAAAAAGGAAAAGAAGAGGTAAAAGAGTTTCTGTTGCGCAACTAGACACAAACAATTTGTTAATATCACGCTTCATTAACTCGCGTCGAGATTGCGACGAAAAAAAGAAAAGAAAAGGACAACGAAGAGGAGGAGGGATATTCGCTTACTTTCCTCCATCCCCCTTTTCGCTCTTCAACAAAATGGAGACGTCAAAGAAGCTCGCGCGGAGGAGGATCGAAGGGACAAAGGATTGCCGTCATACTCGAATGCCTCGGAGTCTTCTTTCCTTCCTCCTCTTTCTTCTTCTTCTTCTTTACTCCATGGACTCGTGTGTCTGCTTTGCTTATAATATGTATGTGTGAACTGCCGCGCACACGTAACTTCGCGCGTTCAGCGCCGAGTTCGAGGCTCGAAGGGCAAAACCAAAGGTTCGTTCGCCATTCGTCACTTCCGCTAGATAAAGCATGCCAGCGTTTCACCCTTCCTCTCGACTACCTCCTCGCACGCGCGCCCACGTTGTGAGAAAAGAAAAAGAAATGCTTTGTCTCTCTAACCAACCTCTCTCTCCTCTCGTATTTTCTTATTTGTCGGCAAGATGTGCAAGTTCATGAGCGCACGAGTCCGACACGTTGCTTCGTGCTCTTTCCGACTTCTCTCGACGTCTCCGATTATTTGTCTTTCTTTTTCGTTTTGTTCGTCTATAGTTTCGTTTTTTTTGTACAATTTTTCTTTGGTCCGTAAGTCGTTTTACTTATTACTTCGATATTCGTGGAAAGTTACGCGAGATTATTGACACTTTCTCAAGCTTTCAAATTATTCTAGCTAAGTGGGATGTTTTCTTCTCTTGAAAAAGTTCTTTTCTTATTACTTCCTGAAGTTATATAATTCAAAAATGCTTATTTTAAGTTTATAAGACTATAAAGTAACGGTAAAAAATTGTTCGAGTTTTAAATTTTATTTTATCGATAATGTATCGTTATGATTTTTTAAATATAAATATTGAAATATTAATTTTAAAACAAAGCTCTTTACTTATTAAAAATTAAAAAGCCTTAAAATTGATATAATCAAATGATACATTATAAAGAGGGTAATATTAAAAAAAAAAAAAAAAATTTGAATGAATTGAAAGAAAAATAATTAAGAGATTTTTATTATTTCACTAGACAGTGAAATATACGTATAAATGACATTTTCTTTTTTTGTTTAATATAATATTTTTAAAATAAAACTATAATATTTAAAATAAATATTTGATTAATTTTTTTAAAATAAAATCATGATTAAGTAAAACATTATTATTTAAAGGGTTTTCAATTTATTACAAGAGACTTCATTTAAAATATTAGTATAGTTTCTTTTTTTTTTTTTTTTTTTTTTTTTTTTTTTTTTTTTTTTTTTTTTTTTTAATCGTAAAATAAATACGTGAAATGTTTTATTATTTATTTTAAAGCATTAAAATCTTAAATTATTATCCAGAATCAATATACGATATTTATTTACGCTTTACGATTTTCAATTAATCATTTCACAATATCCAATCTATTTTTTTCCCCCCAGAGCAAATGCCGTGATTTCGCCTTGTTAAAAACAACGGACTATTGGATATTTTCTTTACACGTTGAACGTCGCGTAAATGGAATATTCTTTTGTATACACGAACGACGCTTAACTAGCTTTTTAATACTAGTATAGGAAAAAAAAAAAAAAAAATTATGGTATGGTCGATACGTATATAGCGAAAAGGAAAGAAAGAAAGCGAGATGGACAATTGATTTTTATATAGCTGTATTAAACAAAAAAAGAAAAAAGAATAAAAAAAAAAAAAGAAAAAAGAAAAATAAGCCGGCGAAATAGTTGTGTAAAATTTAGTAAATAGAAATCGACAAATGAAGAAACATTCGATATCCGTTAATGAAAGTTTATTTTGAAAATTAATTGTCGTCCAATAGTTGCATCGCGCTGTCGTTGCGCCAGTCGCTATTTCTCTGATCTTCTATCTGAAAAACGGTAATATGGCATGTTTATTGGTTATTTTTGGACGAATCTACATCGGCGCTCAACACGATTGACTCTTTTATTTATATTTTTCTTTTTTTACTTCTATCCCTATTTTATCGCTACGATACACTCGAACGCTTGATTTTGGCTGTTTGGCTGCAGAATATAGCTTATCGGAACATCTCTCCAATTAGACTTATCGAAATTAATCCTTTATATGTTGGTACAAATTTCCATTTCGTGAAAACTATTTTTGCCTTTTCATTATATCGTGTCAAACGATGTGTACAAATGTCATTTATGTATACTGTTGATAGTGCCGATAAATTGTCGGCTTGCCTTGAAATCGGGATCGAGATTTATTTTTATAAGATACATATATCATTCGTAAGCGATATCAATTGTATTTTATATACGAAATAAAATAGTCTCATATACGGCATATTTAATAAAAAAAAAAAATTAAATTGTGAAACATTTATTGCAGAAAATATACAATTATAAAAACTCATTTTTACTTTTTAACTTTAATTAAATATTATAAAATATGTTTTAAAAGTATGAATAATAAGAGACATTGTTTGAAAAAAAAATTAATTGTTTTAATATGTGAGAATTGTAAGAAATGAATAATCAATTTCTTGATGCTATTTTTAATTTAAAGTAGTACCGATCACTTTTTACATTTATTAATTTATCAATTAATATTATAATTGATTTTATTGCATTTTTTTACGAAGCTTTTTATAGTACACCCTTAAGATAAATATAAAGTTTTTAAAATAAGAGTATACTTTTATCTAAGTTAAAATTATCTTACGCATTTAAATTTTGATAGACGTTAATTAGGCATAATTTACAAGGTAGTTGTTTTATTTTTAAAATTTCAAATAAGAAAACTTATTACGAAAAGTTTTCATTCCGTGCAAAATTTTTCGTTACATAAACAAAACAAGTACAATGCATGTTTTTTTTTTTTTTTTTTAATATTTTGTTGTAACCACATTTTGCATCGAATACGCATTTCAAAAGAATGACTCTCTCCCTCTCTCTCTCTCTCTTTCTCTTCGTTTTTCTCTCCGTCAAAAGTTTCGCATATGCGAAAGCGAGAAAGTGAACAAAGTAAAAAGGACGGCAAAAGAGGAAACGCAAAAATTCTTTTACAACGAGGCTTTATGTTCTAAGTAAAAGCGCAACGCGGAGGCAGCAGCTTTGAGTCAAAGTCAACGGCACGTTGAGGCTATGCAACGAAAGAGACAGAGTATGAGAACGCCAGCGAGTCGGTTTTTGAACTACGGCAACACGTTTTGTCCATCCAATGCATACACTATAAATGTTAAAAATAATTTAGCACCTCTGCGCCGTTCGTTCGGTCCATTGTCGGTGTAGTGGCTACGCTGAATGTGAGTGTGTGTGTGTGTGTGTGTGCGCGCACCATATTTCTTTCTCTCTTTCTCTTTCTTTCTTTCTTTCGCTCTTATACGCGCAAATTTTTCAGCGTCGGCAGCCTCAAACTTTCAGGCTCCCGTGGGCCCTCGTTCGTCTCTTGACGTAGGACGCATTTCTCGTGCACGCGAGCCTCTTGTCTCGTCGTATACGTGGATACGCGGAGTTTGCTTCGCCTCCATTTTGGATCAGATCGAGAGAGCGGTGTGTGCTCAGAGGTTCTTCGTCTTTTTACCCTTCATGTATACATATATATATATATAGCTCGCGCGTCACTTGCCTTAAGGACGGAGGAAAAAGCTGACGAGGAGAGAAAGAAGAATGAAAGAGAGAGACAAAAAGAAGGAGGGAAGGAGAGAGAGAGAGAGAGGAATGGACCACTTCCATTCCATCTTGTGGACAAGCAGGCAAGCGCGTACTCGCGACACGCTGGGGCCGAAGCCGGCGCTGCTCGTGCTGCCGAGTCACGCGAGCCATCAAAGATTCAAAGCCCCCGAGGGCCAGCAGCTGGTCCCCGACATACACACACATACACATACACACACGGAGTCTGTGCACATACTCGCTCACGCTCACGCACACACATACGCTCTCTCTCTCCCTCTCTTTCTCGTTTTCTTATCCCGGAGCTAACCGCTCGTTCGGAGCACTCCAACGCTCCGCCGAAGCAGAAACAAGAGAGAGAGAGAGAGAGAGAGAGAGAGAGAGAGAGAAAGAGAGAGAGAAGAACGGCAACGTCGTAGCGCACCTATAGGTAGTATCAAGCCGCGGACGTTAATGCCAAGTTTGTGTACATGTGTGCTCGCGCATGTGTATACGTGTGCATAAGGTACGTGTGCCTTGTCCTCGGCGTGTGTCGTGCCCCCGCGAGTATATTATTGGCCCCTTTGACACTCTTTTCTTAACTTCCGTTTGAATTATCGCTGTTTTTAGTTTTCTGTTATTTCTTTTACTCATAAATTGTAGATTGATTAACTTGATTTTATATACATAATATAATTTATATATGTATATAGATTAAAAAATTTTATTTCAAAATATAGTTCTGTCGCTTTTTTTAAATTTTTATATTTTAGACTGTATTACTTTTTTAATCAATATACATTTTATGTTAATTTAAACATTTAATTCATAATTATTAATAAATAAGTGCATTGAAAATTATAAAATATAAATTTCATGACCTTCAGTTAAAATTAATAATAAGTAGTTTAATTTGAATTTACTGATGATAAAATATTTAAATATAATTTTTTATAAATATCTTTACATCGTGTTAGAGTTTCATTATCAAATATTTTATTATAAAATTTATAAGTTACTAAACAATTCTTTGAAAAATATCTATTTATAAAAATTAATTTTCAAGCATAAATTTTAATCTTTTGATTATTAATAATATACCGATATCGACTTTGAAGAAATTCATTTTTACCAAACTTTTTAGTAGTTTAATATTAGGAGTTAGATATCGAGTTGAATAATTATCAATTGATGCATGATACACGTAGGCGTATGTATGCACACACATGCATAAGCATCGACGTGTCAGTCAAATGAAAAAAGGGGAATTTGTAATTTTTGTATCGTTTGAATAAGTACACACACACACACACACACACACACACTCTCTCTCTCTCTATCTTTCTCTTTCCTCGAGTTTTTTTTACCCTGAAGCGGCTTTTAAGAGGCTTCTAAAAAGTCGTTTAGAGGACCCTGATTGACTCTCCGTGTCTGACTTGACTTTGGAAATTTGCATTTTAAGGAGTTTTCAGACTTTGCATTTCAAAATGACTTTTTTCTCTCCAACGCGACCAGGCGTTTCATGTCTTATCGCCCGTGTGTAAAGAATAATTTACTTTTATGACAAGGTTTACGTTGTTATTGTATAACGTATGCTTTGTAAATGTAAATTTCAATTGTTATCCGAAATTTTGTTTATATTTACTCGGAAACGCATGAAAAGGATATGATTAAATTTTTAAATATAATCTTTTTTTATTAATTTTTGCACAATATATAACGAATCAGATATATCCACTTATTGTTGAAGTAAAATTAATTATACTGTGAGAGAATTTTTGGCAATGTAAGTATTGGAAACTTTATTAATATTTATTTTTAAAATTTATGATGTAATTTATTAATTAATTTTTTTCTTTTAAACGATCAAACGTAAATTTAGAAAAAATTCTCTACCTTTGCGTAAATCACAAAATAGTTTATAAATTTTATGTATATTAAAAATAAGTAAATATTTCATTAAGTAGTTACATTAAAAATAAGTAAGTATGTAGATAGTATATGCTTGAAAATGGAAAATACATTCTCTGTTCGAAACATATACGCTTGCAGCAATATACGCTGTCCAAAATTTAACAAAGGTATACATTGAGCGCGAGCCACTCACTTCGCCGAGCATTAATTGATTAAATCGTCGTTACGTCGACATATAATAAAACGGCACAGTGACACATCTCATCGAGATAATGCGAGCTTTGACGTTTTCTCTATAACAACAACGGCGATTTGAAAAACGGTACCCTCGAGCTTCAGCTTACCAAAAAGGCCTGGATATTATATATAAAAGAAAGAAAATATCACAGCATGGAGTGTATCAAAAGAGAGGTCCACAGCCTTCTAGATTTAAATGTCTTTTTCTTCCGCGTCTGCCATTGAATCCCAATGGTAAACCTATGCCCAGGCGTACGCGCATAACGCATGTAACACACCAGCGAAGCCATTATACGCAGACGGAGGTAAGAAAACGAAGCCCACAAGGTATAACGTTTTTATATATTTATATGTGTGAGTGTGTATGTGTAAGGATATACGAGAATCTTGAACGTTGTACGATGCCGAGTAGTAAGTCTGGCAACGTCGCACACTGGCTGAGGGGTCCCTTTTCTCTCTCTCTCTCTCTCTCCACTTCTACCGGGGCCCGCTGGCTTAAGAAAGAAGGGGAGGGGAGAACGAGCAAACTAGCAGGCTGGCTGCGTGTCAAGAACCGGCTGGGCCCTAACGTCGCCATTGTCTGGCCTTCTCCTTCTTCTCCTCCTCCTCCTCTTCCTCCTACTCCTTCTCGTATCTCTTTCTCTCCGGCGAGGCTCTTTCTCTCTCTCGCGCGCGCGCGCGCGCACGAGAGAGACTCGTGGCTTGGCGTTTCTCGAACAAAGATGGAAGCGACAGATTTTCAAAAGCGGAGGGGAGAAAGCCTGAAAAATACACGATAGCGTACGCTATAAGCTACCAAGAGAGGATGGGTAAATAGGGAAAATGGAGAAAGGAAAATGTGCACTCTGTTGCACGGGATTTATGCGCAATTTTACCGAGTGTATATGTATGTCTGTGAGAGTCGTCGTTTTTCTTTTGGTCGCGTGTTGCGTATGCTCTTGCGGGACTTTTGAAAGGATCGTTACAGGCATCGAAATGCTACACAGGCTTCTTCTGCATTACAATTTTGGCATAGAAAACATTGCGTAATTATTTGCATCGAGGAGGCATCTTTGCGAAATAACAATATTTTATTGAGCGAGGATCCACGAGAAAGGCTGTTTCTTCGACGCAACGAATATCACGAACGCTCCGCACGGTGATGCGAATAACCCTTTGTGAATCGTTCGTTGTGACCGGTGTGCTCTCGATTTGATCTATTATTTTTATCATCGGTATTTGAAGTTATTCATATTTTAGCTTGCATTTAAATGCATTGTTAGTATTACTCAAAATAAAACAAATTTTTATTGAACTTCACTATTATTATTATTATTATTATTATTGTTATTATTATTATTATTAGCAACATCAGCAGTATGATTGAATTAATTTCAATTTTTATTTCATTCTATTGTTTATAATAAATATCTAAGAGTTGTTTTAAAAAATATTTATAATAACAACCATTGATTTGTAAAAAATCATTAATTTTCATAAATTTTTTCCTTAAATATTTTCACAATAAATATATTGTAGTTACAATGAGCATAAGAAAATATTTTAAAAATTTAGAATAAAATATACACTATAACTAAATATACAAGAGTATTTTGCCAATATAAAATTTACTATTTACATTAATAAGCAATTTTATTTAAAAAAAAAAATGAAGTTTGATAATAGAAAATTATTTAAGATAAAATCAAATAAACTAGCGTTTCAATAGTATTAAATAATAACCGCCAAAAGAATTTATTTTACACATCTGAAATTGGATAAAAAAGATTCATTATTTAAAATTAGCCTTATTTTAATAACCTTATTTAAAATTAATTTATTAAATTAAGCGTGATAAGTAATGAATTTAATTAAAATCATACCGAAATCTAATTAGTACCACATCCCTGCCGATGTTAAATTCCGCTTTACTTAAATTAAAATTTTATATTTTGATATTTTAAGGCACGAGAACAAAATCAGCATAATTTGTAAAAGAGAAAACGTTGAATAATTTAAATTGAAAATATTTATCAAAAAAAAAAAAAAAAATAAAAAGAAAAATACCAAAAGTAGACAAAGGTAAGTCAAACTAACGATTCTTCCCGTATCCTCGCATGCTTATATCCATCAAAAGCAGGCAATGGATTAAACTTATTCGAAGCCGTTGCTCGTACCCCTGATCCCTTTTAAAGTTTACGGATACGTATGTGAAAGTAAACGAGAGAACTCTTTTTCCGGTTTACCCGGAAAATATCGGCATTATAATGAGAAGACGTCGCTCTTTTGCCGAAAAAGAGGAACGAGGAGCTGTATTAGGATTCTTTCAAGGGGATGAATACAACTCGTGTGAAAATTTCAGAACGGGGTAAATTTAGTTTCCGTGGGAAACGGTTAATGCACAGATTCATCTATACAAAGTGACTATTTTCATTTCATTCTTGTCCTTCTTCTATACCAGACAAATTTATTCGATTTCTGATTTTATTTATTTATTTATTCATTTTTTTTTATTTATAATACTGCATTTTCTAATGATTAATTTAACAATGGGAAAAAAATAAAATTTAAAATAAAATTAATTATAAAAATAGATTAAAAAATGCACAAGGTAATAAATTATAATATTGAAGAAATATTGGATTTTGATAAAAATGTATATTTCTTAATTACATTTTCCATAAGATAAATAATAATAAATGATATGTTGCAATTTTAACTTTAAATAAAATTAATTACAATGTATGGTAATTATTGTTAAAATGAAAATTGTTTTTTTTTTTATCAATGTACATGATAAATGTATAAAAAGGTTAATACTACATAGATTAAATTTGTTTATATATTTTATTTTTTAATAAAAATAGGCTAATTCACTGTTGTTAAATAAATTTTCCGAAACGATGTAACTTTGATCCAACATTCGCCACATTTCGAGAGGTCAATGTCTAAATAAAATAAATCCTGCAATTAACGTAATCCAAAGCATGTCGGTGGTGCGTTTATAGCGAATCATTCAATGGATAATTAAAGCGAATTACTCCCAAATCACTTATTCTAGGCAAACAAGCAACTGTCATTCCGTAAACTCGTTAAACATTCAGAGCTCGTCGGTCAAATTTTTCCTCCACGTCCGATTGAACGTTATCTTCAAACGGGACGGCGTTTGTCATTTTTTTTCATTTATCAAAGTTTTTAACGTCCCTAGGGAATCCCGAATAAAATTTCATGCATCATCGTATGCTCCCTAATAATAAAATAGGGGTATTCGTAGAAATTATAGCAATTAGAAGTAGTAACGCGTTCGGCTACAATTTGTAAACTTATTTAAATGTAGTTAAAAGTTAATTAATGCATAAACTGCTTGTAACAAAAGATAATTTTAAGTAATAATGTACCTATTATTAAGTTATTATTATCGATAGTCGACTTAATGAAATTAGTCATTAAAAATTGATTTTTTATAAAATTTAATTTATGAAAATTAGTTTTGGAATGTGGTTTTAAACCAATAAAAAATTTACAAGACATACAAAATGATAATGTTGAAAACTAATATTAATAAATTAAAGTTAAATCTCAAGAATTTACTTTAAACTTGTATAAAAATAAATTTTGATTTTTCATTTCTTTTTACGCACAGATATGAAAAATTCAATGATAAAAACACGAGAAAAGAAAAGCTGCATCGAACCAGGGATTATAAACCGAATATTTCAAATTCGCGCAGCCAACGATAAATTCATGGTTGGTATGAGCATTGCGTCGGTAATATACTAATATATAAGCAAGTCTATTTATATATATATATTAACAGAGAGTCTGAGCGAGCAAATAAACGCCTCCGCAAAGTCTAGAAACTCTTCTCTCTTCGGGTCAATTACACTGGATAAACGTGAATCGAAAGTGTGTGTGTGTGTGTGTGTGTATGTGTGAAGGTTCAAGGACCGAAAGAGTAAGTGTCTACGTCTATATATATGTATACATGCAAGCGCGTGTATGTATGCGTGGCGCAAGCGAATCTTTCTCTTTCGCCTCCTCTCGTGCGCGAAAGCGACTTTTTCATTCGTACCTCGTTTAACATTAAATTATTATTTGATATTTCAGCATTTAAATATCGAATTTATGAAAGAAAGAGAGAGAGAAAGAGGAATACTGGTTTATAGGCTTATTGTGAAATTGTTTTGTAATACGTGCCATTCTTGCGTACGTGCTATTTCTAGTTTTAGCTACTGCTGTTTTCTTTGAATCGAGTAACTTTTTAAAAAATGTAAATAGTATACAACGTATTTATAGTTACTAATGTTTATAACTGTATGATCTACAATGAGTGCATTGTAGTCTCAAAAAGATGAAAAATCGATCGATTTACGATTGCTTTGTAGTAAGGATTAATTGTCAAGGACAATTAAAAGCTTGATTTATTATAACTATTTGTTTTAAATAGATTTTAAAATTTTATCAGAAGTATCGTAGATAATTTTTTATTTTTATATTATAAGTTATATCAATTCAGACGTGCTTTATAATAGTTTGAAGATTATGATTGTATACAAAGTTTGATAGCGGCGGAAAATAATGTTTACATAAAAATATTCTTTCATATTCTATAATAAATTTAATATTCTCTATGAATAAATATCAGCTTATAAGATTTTATTTATATCTTCTCTGATATCTGAGTTTTATCATCTGTTATTTAATGTAGAAATTTCGAACGTTTCATCGATAAAAGATATTTAGTTTCGTCTACAATGAAATTGAAAAATTTATTGACATTTTCTTGATATTTTTACTCCATTAAATATTTCTAAAAATGTTTTTACAATTAAATTTAATGAATTTTAAGTTATGAAAATCGGCAACTGAGACTGAGATTTCTCGTTTATTTTTAATATTAACAGGTTTTACTGAATTAAATATTATTAATAAATTTTTTCACAATAGTTTATTTAAACATGATCATAACGTGCTATAAATAAAAAAGCTAATAGTATCTTGGTGACTGAACTGTTAAAATTTATCAGATTCTAAATATTAAATTATCGAGCAAAAAATTATTTGTTTCTAATTTTATCAATTTTGTAACTTGTTTTCATTATTACTAAATATTAATTATTTAAAATATTAAATTATGATAAAATCATAATAAAAGCAATAAATTTAAAATTAATGTGATCGATAACATTTCGGAATATTATACAATTCTTACAATTCGCAAATCCATTCATCAGGTGAACATATTTCACAATGGCTTTCTCAGTGAATCCTATAGGACAGAACGCAGAATTGCCAAACACGTCTGGAAATATTTTGATTGATAGTAATGTGTGAAGGAGTAACGAAATATAGAGGGGATGAAAGATAGAGAGGGAGAGAGTAAGAGAGAGAGAGAGAGAGAGAGAGAGAGGGAGGGAAAGAGAAAGAGAGAGAGATAGCGAGAAGGAGAAATAGAAGTTCAGTAAGGCGGATGCGAAATGGAGTAGCGCATCCGGACGATAGTAATTCCGTGCTTTCGCGCGAGCATGCATCTTCATTAGAAACGCAAAGTTATATGTATATATATATAAGCCCAAACGCGCGTACATGCACACAAGTTTAAACAGGAAGCGCGACGACCCAGTGGCATGAAAGGATAGAACATGCGCGGTTACCTTACACACGTACACTCAGACACAATGTAAACACACATTTATATATATGTACATATTATATGTACGAGTATAGTTCTCAGAGACATCGGCGTCATAAATCAAATTCCGAAATTCGTCAGGCTGCCGGAAAAGCCGGCCTCTTGATTCACAATTGCAATAATCCGCACTACTTGCATCCCGCTTCTGTTTTGCCGCATCTCTTATATATATATATATATATATATATATAATGTATCTCTCTCTCCCTCTCTTTGTTACTCGTCACCTATTCTGCAGTGTATAGGTATACATAAAGTCCCCCTCCCCCATTTTTCGTTATATATGTATCGCATGCTTTAAAAAAAAAAAGATAAAGGAGAGAAAGAGAAAGAGAGGGCTCAAGGATATTCTACTGGGTGTACGTATCCAGTATCTTCGACGTACCTTTCAGTGTATATACTCTTCTTCCGAGGGCTTTTCATCGCCGTCGTGTGTTCTCTCAAACAGAAGAGGAGGGATGAAAGTCTATTTATATGCCGGATGCGTCGATGCATTCACCGGATGGCTCGCGCGAGCGCGCCCAAAAATAGGGACCTTCCTTTTTTTCTTTTCTCTCTCTCTTTTTTTTTTTTTTTTTTTTTTTTTTGTACTCTATGCCGCATCACTCGTCTCCTTTACTTTTTTCACGTACACTCAATGACGAGAAGGAATTGATAAAGCCCTCAAAAAAAGTGTTTGCGCGCTAGGAATATTTAACGGTGCCACTATTATCCTTTGTTCTCCCTTTTATGCATTTAATCATGTTTTTTAATGCGCGCCGCAGTTACTGCCTCGAGGGACTGCTTTGTTGTGTTGATGAGATAATGTCGATGCAACGACAAACTTAATTTGAATTTAGATAATTATATTATAATTATTAGATAATTATATTATTAATTATATAATTATAATTATTCGAAGAAATCCGTGCCGCTCATATTATTATGTAATTTGATATTTTAATGTTTATTGAATGCATTTTAGAATAACGATGAATAGACAAAATTTGAAATTGTATTTATATTTAAAGAAATGATTGTTTCCAAAAGTAGTATATTTATAATTTAAAACATGAATTATTTAAAATATTATTGTAATATAATTAACAAAGATAGCGCACATTAAGCATTCAATTTACAATTTATAATTTTTTAAATAATTAATTAACTCTATTCTTCAGAATGATATGAAATAATAAATAATAAAGTTTTAAATCGCGTCACCTAAAATGTCAACCAAATTTTTATTTTGACAATTATCCATTAAATTTGTCTCGTTTAATTTTTTCCAAAGTCGATACAAAAATACTAATAAATACTAATAAAATACTCGTAAATGTAAATTATTCAGCGTTTCTTATATATCTTCAAATGCATCAAAAAGAATATAGGGAGAAGAAAATTTTTTTTTATAAAAAATAATAAATAATAAATTATAAAAAATTAACGCGAATTCGTTGCAGTCGGGATTCAAATTTACTCGCGCGCGATTCGCGGAAAAGCGACAACGTGCGTCAAATATTCAAGCTTTCAGCGCTGTAACCGCGAGGAAGGAACGAGAAGAACAAAAAACGAATGAAAATCTTCCTTTAGTTATACGCGCATGAAGCTCAGAATTGAAATATTTTACCGCGATATAAAAACTTAATTACTTTCGAGCGATATAATTTTAAAAATCTGCGGCAAATTCAAAAAGCCCGTTTATGTATATGCCACGATAAACAAACACGTCGCGATATCAAGAAAAACGTTGTAAAATTTTATATTTCAAATGGCCGTTCTTGGTGTACCGTGTAAGAGCCGTCGCCCTGCAAGAAATTAGGTTGTAAAAAGAAATGAGTTTTACGAACTGCCGCAACTCGAGCGCGCCACATAGGGGAAAAAAAAAGAAAACGAATATCCGCGACCGAATAAACGTGCGTTAGTGTGTACATTGCCGACACACGAATATATACGTATATGTACGATCGGGTCGCTTCCGCGACGACGCAAAAAGAACTCGTGCATCCGGGGGTTAAAGGGAAGACGATAGAAACGCGCAAGACGGGAATAAAGTGTCCCGTTACACATCGGCCCGACGACCTCGTCGTCGTCTCGAAACTTTATCCGCAGCGCGAGAGCTTCGCGCTGCAAGCTTTTTAAAGCTTCCGTGATATAGATTTCGCTTGATCGCGCGCTGCGTTTAGGTATGTATATATGTAGACACGTATTCACATATATACATAGATATATATATATATAGGTGCACATATGCGGAAAATGGATGCGTAGAGTAAATGCTCGCATCCGCGGGCAAGAAACGAGCGGGAATGTTTCTTACCCCCGCGGGAATAATTCGTCGCTCGGAACCGTTTGCGCTTTTCCGGGTTTATATACGTCTCGTTTCTATCTCCATTTCTCTCATTGCCCTCTTCTATCTTTCCTGAACTCGTGTGTCTGTTGCTTCATTCTTTTATTTCTTCTTTTATGTTTTTTCTTTTTTTTTTTTTTTTTTTTTTTGTTTTTTCATAGATTCAATGCACTCTCTTGTTTCACGCCGTGTAAGCTTTAAGTTACGTAATAAATTTTACTCTTTTTCTTTTTTAATACTTGACTAAAAGTTACTTTATTGTATCATTTTTATTTTTGTTTGAATACAACAAAATATATTATCGAACATAGTATTTATTACGTGGCATTGTTTAATTTAACTAAGATTTTAAAAAATAAAAATTGTAACAATGAGTAAAACCATTTTATTTTTTTATCATTTTAATAAAATTTCTATTTATTTTACGAGTTGGACGAAAAATTTTAAAAACGTTAAAAAAAAAAAAAAAAAAAAAAAAAGAAAAACACTTTACAGTAAAAGGAGTTATCTTACTTTAAAACCGAGATTGTTTTGAAGCAAAAAAAAAATTTCTTTATAGAGTACGACAATCTGATATTATATTTAAAGACGATTCAAAAGAAGAAATATTTATTATTTGCGCCTGTATCTCTATTTGTAAAGAAGATCGATGGACATCCATAAAAAAGCAAGTTTATTTTAACCGGTATATTTTCGTGATTATTTTCCCATTTATAAAGCAGGAAACAGACGACAGAAATCTGAAGAATATTTTTCCATTAAATATGATTGATCGCTAAAATTAATGGAGTGTCGGTAGCATGTTCGTACGATTTAATGTTTATATATACATATAGAATGATATTAAATTATTAAAATGGAAATGCAACGGGAAAATTTATAAACCGGATTAAATAAATTGATAATAAACGATACAAGTGCAAATAATTTGTAAAAATTATCATACACGCATGTATATGGTATGTAACAACGAAACGTACGTAACATCGTCCATTTATTACATCGTGAAAATTTCGCACAAATTAATCGCGACGCATTTAACAGCGACATTATCAAATTTTCAAGAATAATTAAAGGAAAAGCTTTATTTTTGGGGTGGGGTTACACGACTAAAACTTAGTTAACGCGGGCTGAAAACAAAACGCATTTAGTAAAACACTGGTTTAATGTAGGTTGGTAGAAACTGAAGGGGCACCATGGCATCATTATGTCACTTGAGTGACGAGCGAAAGAGAGAGAGAGAGAGAGAGAGAGAGAGAAAGGGAGAAATTCTCTCTCTCTCTCTCTCTCACTCTTACTCGATACGACTAATTAACGCTCATTCAATTAATTTTACGATGTAGTCCAGATATTAAATTCATGCAATGTGCGCTCTCTCGCTACTTTAGCATCTTGTGGAATAACACGCGCATCAGCCTGCTTATTATCATCTTACCGCTATTATTATTATTATTATTATTATTATAAGCCGTGTATAAATTTATGTAATTATTCGATTTAATTTTTTCGAGAGGTTGAAAATACAACAAAATTTTAATATCAGCCGTTGCAGTATTACAAAACGATAATTTTAAGTTGATTGTATTTTCGTATTGATTTTATGCTGCGGTATCAAGACATACTTCACAATTTAAGGATCCTTCTTCTTTTTTTTTATCGAAAGCAAGTAACTTTTAAAGCTTATAATGAAAACGAACTCGTGAAAATGTATCAACTCCTCGAAAACTTATCCATTTCACAACTAAGTTCTTCGATGAAAGATTTTAACACTTTTTGAAAGCATTTTAAACCTATTAACATAAAAATTGACGGAAATGCTTTTGAGTACAAAAATTATATTAATAATTCAAGGGCGTAACTCTTTGAAAAGAGATAAGATAAGCAATGAATATTCGGTTAGGATTTTTAAAACAAGTGTAAGTTGAATTATATACATATATATGTATTCATTAGTTAAAATTTTTTTAAAGAATTTTTAAAATTTTCTGTATTAACCAACGCTGTCGTTATTTAACTTTCGAGTATCCCTTTGAACGAATCATATTGAAACAGTGACTGAAAGCGAAAAAAGTTTCGAAATATGTAAATGTAGAGTAAAGAGAATCTTTTAAAAAATAAAAGAGATAAGATAAATTTTGAAGATTTACAAGCTCTCGAAAAGAGCCAATCATTAGCAGCATAACTGCAGTTTTTTAATTCTTTTTCTCCCGTTATTTCTCTCTTTTCAATTTATTTTTCTCTTCTCAATATATGTCTTATTTTTATCATGTATAGCGAAGCAAAATGTGGAAAATTATAGCGCACCCGTGACAGTAAAAGTAATTTGTTAAACAAGCGACGTATTTCAAAAGAGGGGGAGGAAAGCATATATATAACCGTTGGTTATATGCACTCGCAAAAGAGAGAGAGAGAGAAAGAGAGAGAGCAAGATAGTGAGAGAGAGTGAGAGAGAGAAAGAGAGAAAAGGGAGGGGGAAAAGAAGGAAAGAAAAAAGAGAGATATGAGAGACGCAGATCAAGAGGGTAACAAGGGGTTCTTTCATTGCAGCCGTGGCAACTCGAGTCTTTCTCAGGGCTCGTAAAGATTTCGTCGACAGTAAAGAAATAGAGAAAGAGAGAATGAGAGTAAAAAAGTCGAGGCTTCTCTTTCTTTCACTTCGTCTACCTACCTTTCTACCTCTCTCATTCTTTCTCTCTCTCTCTCTTTCTCTCTCACTTATTCTCGTTTTTCTTCTTTCTCGGTTTCTCTGATTGAGAGGATTGTTTTGAAAAAAATATAAAACCACGAGCCGTTTATGTATGCGCGCGTATCTTGAAATTGCGGGGGTGGAATACTACAAAGCGATTATCTCGACAACGAACAAGAAAGAGAGAAAGAGAGAGAGAGAGGAGAAAAAAATAGCGAGCGAAGCAGACGTCAAGCACGGGTTCAACGCTTTCCGAGGAAAGACGATGTCTAAATTTAGCCCATTTTCTCGCACCAGCGAGATTTTAAGGCCTCGGAGAGTAGCTTTCTCTCTCTCTCTCTCTCTCTCTCTCTTTCTCTTACTCGCGTGCGCCGGTAAAGGAGGAAGAGCGTGAACGTGAACGAGCGAGGGAGAAATAGAGGCGAAGAGGCAACGAGTTTCCGCTTTGGCTCGCCGCGAGAGAAAGCTAAAGCGTGAGAGAGAATGAGAGAGAGAGAGAGAGAGAAAGAGAGAAAGGAGATGAGAGAAGGCGCAAGCGAGAACACGATAGACGGAGAAAGAGATAGAGAGAATGAGTTAAACTCTCTCTTGCAAAAGGGATTGATCGATCACAGGCGATGAGAAGCCTTTGCCTAATGAGTCGCGAATCTGATTACGTTCGTTAGGCCTCTCTTTTTCTATACACCGGCATTACTGCAACGCTCTCTTCAAGATTTTTATAATACCAATATACGAAAAGAGGATCGGATTCTTTTTGCACAATTCGTATTATCTTACTAATTTCATTTAATTGCTTTTGATTGTCTTTAAGTGTATTACAAAAGATAACGTTTTGCATTAATCTTTGTAAAATTTTTAATATTATTCTATTTTTATAAAATGTTAGTATTATTTCAAATATTAATTATTATTATAACAATAGATAATTTGATATTCAAACAAATAAAAATATATATTATCATTATTATGTGTAGACTATAAATTATTTTCAAATTAATTCAAATTAATAATCTATAAAACTTTATCCATCCAATTTGATAATTATATTATACTATAGATTCGAAAAAAATAGATGCTTTTTAAATTTTTATAAAAATATTCAAGATAAGAAAGCTACTTTGTGAAAGACAATAAAGCGATTTTCGAAAACAAGCGCTTCGTCGCCTAGCAAATAATCGTTATTATTTTAAATTTATGCGACCGGTCGCTAATTCAAAATTTTATATCGGCTCTGAGCTTTCCAGTGCGAAAGATACAACTACCGAGAGGATGTCGAATCTAGCGTCGATTCCATTTTTCTCTTCAGCAAGAGGAAACGATCGAGAAAGGATCACAACTGCCTCTGGTCGGCCAAGTTAAAGTAGCCGATCTCTCGTAGTTGTAGTGCGAGAGAACGATGTTTTTTCTCTCTTGCTCTGCTTTTTTTTTGTGCGGCGAGATTACGCAACGAATGGAAGATTATATCCCCCGAGCGAAAAGGACTGAAATACGGTCCTTCGATACGCGTGCGCGCACAGCTACTACACCTACTCCTTATATTCTTTCTTCCTTCCTCCTCTCCCGCCTCATTTTTTCTATCTTCTTTTCTTATAACCTAACCTCTAGCTCCTTTTACCTTTCTTTATCACTTTCTTTGATATACACTTCTTTTTATCTCCTTATTATACGACTATCTGTCTCTATTTATCTTTTTAAATTAGACGCGGACTGGTAATAAGTTATATATTATAAGCGTTGCATGGCTTTTGACTATCTTTCGAGCGTTTTTTAAAATATAAGGTGCCTTATATTTCATTTCGACGATTCCTTATTAAACTTAATTTTAAAAAGAAGAAAAAAGTAAAACTTTGCAAAACAATTTTTTTTTATCGCATTATTTAAACAGAGAATTGACTTTTTGATTTCAAATTAATTAAACTTTCACAGATGCGTGGGGAAAAATATATATCCGTAACCTCCTAAGATATACTGTAATTTATTTCTCTAAAAGTAATCTAACTAAAGAATAAAAAAAATTGTTTAAAATTCACTTTAAGTATACTATTATAAATTCAATGACTCTTTTTTCATCATTATTATTTAAGCTCCAGTACACCCAGATCCTATCTCCTTAATTTCGTTGGTAAAGAAACCAATTCCTTCGGGCGCATCGGGTACAAACGCTTCCAATTCGTTAACGACTCCACAGCCATCCCAATGTCATTCCGGCCAGAGAGAGAGACAGAGAGAGAGAGAAAGAGAGAAAGAGAGAGAGTGAGAGTGAGAGAGAGAGAGACAAAGAGAGTAACTCATTCGATTTCTAGACACCGGCTAATTTACATCCCGTGCTTTGTCTCTATGCACTCGATTCTCGAAGTTTGTCGTGTCGCGACCGATACACACACCAGTTACTTGCACACACATATATATATATATATATATATATATATATATATATACGAAAGCTTTCGTTTCTTCAGCTGTACAGCGAGAGAAAGAGAGATAGAAGCGCTGCTTTGGGATGCAGGTAAAGAAAAGGACTACTCTTTCTCGACTCTAAGGATGCATGCAACAGTCGCCACGAATGCAAATGAGCCATCGTGACCAGCTAGCTCTCGCTCTCTGCTTCTCCCATTCGTGTTTTCTTTGCTTTGGATATGCGCGCACACGCGCATTCGTTGTAACAATACAACGCGAAGCTGTAATTCCTCCCTCGTCTTTGTTCGCATGCGGTTGCGTTTGTTGCATATACGAAGACGAGAAAGTAGCGTGACGTCGAGTTTTTGTGCGTGTGCGTATGCATGCGAGCACGTTCAGTGTTTGTGTGCGTACTATATACCAATAGACCAAAGAACGTTTAGGAACGCCTTGTGCGAAAGTCCTACGCATGATTTTTCGATGACGCGATTGGCGACGTTGCCGCTCGAGTTGTTCTCACTCGAGAGAAATGTGTAGACGAAGCATTCTTTGTTTATTGTTCTTCGGGATGATTACGACTGGATGCTGCTTACGCGCGGAGGATAATTTTCCGACTTGTGTATACATATGCCTTCGTTGTAAAACGAGAGCATCGTAAGAATTGTGATGTACGTTGACTTTGCTGGCAGAAATTCCTTTGTGTGTTTTTGTTTCGAGTTGTGCAGAAGCTGTACATTTTTTAAATGAGCTTTTGTCGTTAAGATACAAACAAGGCAGTATATGTATACGAAAAATGATTTTTAAAGAAATTGTTCTCTCAATTTTTATATTTAACGACTTTATTAGCGTTAAAAAATTTTTATAGACTTTATGTTTCAGATTGTTGATCTTTTAATATGACCTGTAACAAATATTTGCCTGTGAAATTCACCCATTACCTTATATATTTAAGATATAAATGTAAAAATATAGATTACAAAAGAAGACTGCTTTTAATAAGTACAAAAGTACTACTATATTACACAATTTCAATCAAGCGACGTTGCGGCAGATATTTTTAGGTCAACGTATGCAATGTTTAACATAGTTTCTCATATTGTCATCGATAAAACTCATTTTCTGTATGAACGTCATTCTATCTCGCTAAATACTGAAAAAAAAAATCAAGATCTTGTATTCCCGTGCTTGGATTTATGTAACTGAATATCGCAATTATTCGAGTTCGCATGCAGAAACCGAGCTGACTTTTATGAAGAACGTAGCAAGGTTTCCTTCTTGCCGAGTCTTTTAGATTACTTTATTTGAGAATGCAAAGAAGAAGCTTAGGCATTATTCTTTTATTACTCTTTTTACTTTTTTTCTTTATTATCAGTTATAACTAACTCGAATGAATTTTTTTTCCTGATTTATCGTGAAACGAAACACAATATGGCGATACGTCAGCGGCTAAAGAATGTTTTCGATTAACAATTGTTCACTGCCGCATTTGTATCATTTAAATCTGCGATTACTGAAATTTCGTCCAAGAAACTAAAGAAAAATGAGAGGCTATTACGTAAGCAACGCTATTCCGTGGTTATAGATAACACACGCAAGAAATCGAAAATACGCTTTTCGAGAAGGACTTTCATTCGCGAAATACAGCGTAACGTTATCGCGAATCCTTCGATGAAATAATTCTCTTGCGCGCGCGCGAACGTGGGCGATATATTGTATGTGTGTCTAATCGCAAATTGAGTAAGAAAGAGATAAAGTGAGAGAGAGAGAGAGAGAGAGAGAGAGAGAAAGGAAACAGAGACGGAGATAGAGACAGAGAGACAGAGAGCGTTTTGAGTTACAACAATCGCATGGATCAAGAGTCGGAACCCAATCCGATATCCTATGCCAAGCCTATTAAGTTTAATAGAGAGACACATAAGCGCGACTGTTGGACTTTCGGTCACGGCGGTTTTGACTTACTCGCGTACGCAGCGCTCGAGTAGCCAAAGAAATATAACTTCAGACTCTCGTGCGCTCCTTTTCTCTTTTATGCGCTCTCTCTCTCTCTCTCTCTCTCTTACACACACTCTCTCGATATTAAATTCTTTCGTTTCCCCGAAGGCATCACGTGCGCAAATTCTCTTTTCTGCTTTGCTCCAGATTCTTGCGACGACGAGGAACAGTGAGAGAAAGAGAAAGAGAGAGAAAGAGAAAGAAACGGGTAAAGACTTGAGTCCATGTACCCCGCGAGTGAACGACAAAAGCGGAGTTACAACCTTTGAAGGAAAGAGAAAAAAATATAAGTTTTAAATATAATACATTTATTTACATGTTTCGCACTATTTACATTTTTGTTTTATAGGATAGCGACATTGAAAACTTCACAGCAACGAGTGAATGGTTTTTTTTTTTTAAAAAATCGCGTTATTTGCATTTTAAAACTGGTATATTTTATATTGACATGGTGAAAATATCCCGTATAACCATAAAATTAATAATAAAAATATCGTTTCTCTTTTGAATGATATGCGATGATTCGTAATTCTTTTGAGTGAATAAAGTTATAACTTTTATCATTTAAGAAACAAAAGATAATCGAATTTTAGAAAAATTTAAAAATAATTATTGTAAAAAAATGGCGTTTTAATTCAGAAAACATAATAGAACATTTCATACTCTTCAAATATTTTAAATAACTTTTATATAGCGTATTCGAAACAAATTATATTTGTTTGAATTTCGAGCTCGTAAAAATTATATTTTAACGATAAATTCCAATATATGAATATTGAACATCATATCGCATATTTCTAAAATATATTTTTAGTATATATGCTTCATAATTTTTTATTCGGATCATGATATACGTTTTTAATTTTACAAAACGCATGTATTTAATATAGATATACTAAAAACAAAATTCACAAAGACTTTTAACAAAGACAACATCTGACTGGTAATATTTCCCAAATATATATATATGTACTATACGGTTGCTTTAAAGCGCGTACATTGTGACGTCGTTTTTGTTGTCGTTGCAAAATACAAAGAGGAAAAATACAAAGAGAATGCGTGAATAAGATGAAAGCAGAACGCGCAAGAACGGGAAAAAGGTGTTAAAAAAGAAAGAGAGAGAAAGAGAGAGAGTATGCGACGAGAAATAAACCGAACGCAGAAAGCGAGGGAAAACTTACGCGATGTGCATATATATATAAAAGAAGCTGTCGCGCAACGCCTTGGCTAATCGTATTTACACTTACGTCGAGCTGCCACCTGCAGAAAAGAGTTGATTCTTTCTCTCTTTCTTTCTCTCGCTTCCTCTCTCTCTCTCTCTCTCTCTCTCTCTCTCTCTCTTTCTCATTTGTAGCTCTCTCTCTCTCTGCATTTCCGAAGCTCGATGCACTCGCAAGTTCGACCAACTTTCCGATATATTTATATGAAAAAGCGCAGGATAGAAAATAATAAAAGCTAAAACTATAATACTGACGCTCCTGAGAGGGTATAAAAAAAAGAAAAGAGAGAGAAAGAAAGAGAGAGATTTCCATGCGAGCTTTGCGCTCGGTACGGCAAAAGTGACTCGAAATTCAGTTGCGAGAAGATCTTTGTAATCTTGCGACTCTAGGTATGTTTGAATTGCTGCGCGTAATGCCGAGGAATGTAATTTTAAGGCGCAGTGAGATCTTTCGATTGTCTTTTGCGTCGTTGCTTTATTTTCCGAGAATTCGGATGAGCTCTTAGTTAAATTTAAAAAATTTTAACTAAATATAAAGTAAAAAAATAAATTTCATTAAAAAATATTTATTTTTAATTAAATGAATAATAAATATATAAAAAATAATCCGTAAATTAATACAATAATTAATTTATTGGTATAAATTATTAATAAACCAGGACTTAAAAGTAGCTGGTGACCTACTTACAAATAATATCTAGAATTATCTACTACGAAACTTAATGGGTTCTCGAAAGATAATGTGATTGCTTTATATTGTGCTCATATGTTATATTTATGAGAGACAGTAATTAATAATGTTATGTACGTAATAGGATAATGTAGTATACTAATGTTTCATATACATTATTATTTAATTAGAGGATATCATAATTTTGAAGCAAATTTTAATAACAATAATTTGGTTCTTTTTAAATTATTTTATCAAACAATGGCATTATTTTTTAAGTATATTATAATTTTTTTTTTATAAAAATTACATTAAAAACTTTTAATATCGAAGCTATTATACAGTTTTTTAAGCAGATTTTCTAAAAAACAAATTAAAGTAGTTATCTCAGTTTTTTTTTTAAATGTATATTAAACGATTTATTAAAAAAAAATTCATAATCAAAAAAAACATTTATTACTTAAATATTGAAAGGTTCAAATTAAGAATCTTTTGAAAAAAATATTCACAAATTTTTTACATTCAAAATAAAAATTTAAATAAAAAAGATTTCAAAGTGAATTTATTAATAAATAAATATTTAATTCATTCTTGTATCATTTGTCATTTATATGGAAAAATAAAAAAAAAAAGTAATATTTATATAAGACAATTTAGACGCAGGTTGATTCAGCGAACAAAATTTGTTTCTATAAATAATGTTTTTTATTATATTTACAATAGTTACAACAGTTATTTACAACCTAACCTATAAATAATGAAACGACAATTAATGTTCGATGTTAACACTACGCTTCTTTATTAATATTTCTTTAATATTCAATATTAATTCTTTTCTAATATATTCACGAATTTAATATTTCTCTACTTTAAATTGGCTATTTACGATTTTTACGTTTTTACATTTATATTATATTTTTATTAATATTAGATTAGGTTAGAATAACAGGTGAGCGGAGCATGAGAAGCGCGGCAAATTCGAATTTAAAGAAAGATACTTTCTTTACATTTATATTTATCATGTTAGATTTAGCCAATCACTCAAATAAATAAACGCTTCTTTTTAGTTAAAATATTATCAAAGCGAAGCAAACGTCAGTTATTGATTAACTGAGTTTTCGCGTCTTCCTCGTGTGTAGTATATCTAACTGGACGAAGTTGCTTATGTCTCCGGTACCTCGACATCAGGCTTCTAATTAGTTCCGTTGCCAAGACGATGCTTACTAAGGAGCAACTGCACCAAGGCCCAAGTACTAGTAGTATCATCCTCATAACTCGATTAAGCGAAGTGCACGGGATTACCGCGTAAAATTGACCCGAGCTATATATGCTAACGTCACACGTGTGCATTTAATGTATATGTATACACACGCGCGCGTGATTTCGAGCCAAAGAGAGAGACAGAGAGAGAGAGACAGACAGAGAGAGAGAGAGAGGGGGGGGTTACGAAAATAACGCGCGCACTTATGAGTACTCGCGAGACTTTATTACACAAAGGATTAAACGCGTAATAATGGCAAGTCGAACGAACGAACAAAAGGTGTATAAGCCGTTTCGTCGTTTACTTCGTTAACCGAAACGACCCTATAAGCATCCCATTTCGTTTCTAAAATAGAAATGCATAGAACGAATAAAATTTTCTAGCGAGCGATAGCGCTTAAAGGACCGGCAATTAAGACTTTGCATTGATCTCCTTTATAGATAAATTATGAGCCAATGAAAATTAACGATCAACTAAAGTAATGGCGATGTAATATTCATGTAGATCACGAGTATCTACAAGATTATGCGTTTTTATAATTGGAAAGTTTCATTTTCGTTCGGGTGAAATTTTCTTTTTTTATTATTCACAAAAGTAAACGAAGCGGTGAAGATTTCGAAGCTAATCGCGTTAAAAACGAATAGGTATAACGTATAGAAATATTGTTGTTTAGTTTTAAAAATGTTTGGAGAACAAATTGTAAATATTTGCACTACAAGTAACCATAATTATACGAATAATTGTTACTCGTAATACTTACTGCAATATATAAAAAAAAAAAAAAAAAAAAAAAAAAAAAAAAAAAAAAAAAAAAAAAAAAAAAAAAAAAAAAAAAAAAAAAAAAAAAGATCTATTTTTCAGATTCGAAGAAATAATTAAGGAACCACGCAATAAGATAAATACGAAATTAAACAGCTTGTTTCGAAAGTCGGTATTTCCTTCATTCCCAAGAAACAGAGACGACGCGTACACGTCACGATATACAAAACAGAAAGGGACCACCGTAGTAGTAGTAGCAGTAGTAGTAGCAGCAGCAGCCGTACACTTGAAGATTGGTAAAAACCAGTGACAGGGCGAAAGTACAAACGGCTGGCCTAAAAAATCACGAAAGGCGACACACTTGGACAGTGTGCCGAGAAAATTTTTATTATATCCACATAGAGCGTCACGGAAGTAGTCGCTCCGTGACCCGTAAAGTATGACCAAGCGTGCAAAAGCTTTCGAGGGGAAAAGAGCGGAGAGGTGGGAGAGGGGGGGGGGAGGAGGCCACTTTCGCCCATTGTGCAACTAAACTCCTCTCGGTATGTATGCCTTGAATATCGAACTCGATATGCTTATCGACAATTATATATTCTCTGCGGAAACTCGAGGAGAGAGAGAAAGAAATTTATGAGTAATACAAATGTGTGTAAAATTAAAAAATTTGTTATTTTTTCAGTCTTCGGATGAGAGAAAATAAATTTCGTCTTATTTATTGAGTTCGTTGAATTTTCCTAACGATTGGATTTAACGAGTCTTAGTTACCGTTTTTAACGTAGTGAGATATTGATTTTTCCAATTATAGCTTAAAGAAAATATAAGTTTATAAATGGAAAATAATCTATAAAGTGACTGCCAAATACTCTTTTAATAAGATTTATTGGTAAAATCTACTTAAATCGAATAAAAAAAACCAAAACATTTAACGATTTCAGAATTTTAATTTATGTAAAATAGTTATAAATAAAGCTTAACTACCAATAAATATTTTTTTTAAATTGATATAACTATCTTTAAAAATAACAAATATGTTGTCGAAAAAAAAGGTATCCTTGAACATTTGTAGTTGCGCACAAATATAACCAAGAATAGCGAAAAGACGCCCTCGAGAAAAAAGTCCAAAAGGAAAAACTGATAAACCAATAACTGATATCAGATCTCCAAGATGATAGCGTATATACATGTACACGTATACATAGCGGTGCTCAGAAGGAGCGGAACGCGTGTTCAGCGATCTGTGATGAAGCTTTCCGGTCTGAATCATCGTGTCTCTTTGGTATCGCAAAAAAGGCGATCTATCGTTGCCCACCGAAATAGCAGCGTCTGGCTAACATGCGCGCATACTTTTATATATACATATATACACACGCGAGTAAGAAATATCGAGCCGCGATGATAAAACGATTGCTATTTACAGTTTGGATGAACCCGAACGGGTCTGCCGAATGATCTTTACCTTACGAGCGAAACGATGCACTTTGTCAATGTGCGATAAATTCTTTTCGTGAAAAAGTAATAAACGATTTATAAATTTCATCGCAGCATCATCAAACAAATAGTCGAATCATAATTTCATTCTTTATTTCGTTTTAATTATAAAAAAAAAAAATTAAATTCTTTAACGAACATGAAAAAGGCTAAATTAATCGGTAAATTAAAATTTTATTAAGAAAAATTTTATCGTTTTTGCAATAATAAACTCAAATTAACTTTTCCGATAAAAATTTAATAAGAAGATTATATTCTGCCAAAATAGTGATAATTCATTAAATTTCCTTTTTATTTTACATAAACAATTTTTTTGTTTTAGCTAAAAAGTCACAAGTAGCATAAGCTATACCTAAGTGTCCCAAAAGAACTCAGAAAATCTCCGATTACAATGTTTTATGCAAAACAGTGCTTTTAAATTCTTTTTTTCAGCGGATTAAAATTGCCGTATTTTTTTTTTTTTTCTTTTTTTTTATAATTAAAATTTAAAATTTCAACTGTGAATGCAAAATTAGAGACTGGGTTAGGATAATTCTGATATTTCATATTCTTATTAAAAAAAAAAAAAAAAAAATTCTATAAATTTTTTTTAAAACAAATGGACGTCGCTGAAAATTCGGAATAAAATATTATTGGAACAAAAAAATTCAGAAAAGAATTGCAAAAGTTACAGATCGTATGAAAATATAGAAATTAAATATAAAATTAAACAAGAATAATTAAAATATTGAAATCCAAAGTATGTAAAAAGATAATTACAGTCGCGAACAAATTAGATTTTAATAAAAAATAAATCACAGTTATTTTTAAAATCTTTTTAATCGATACATTAACTCACTGATATTTAATTTTATAAAATTTAAAATATAAAGTATTAAATTAAAAAATTTAAAATATGAAATAAAATTTAAAAATCTTTCTACATTTCTAATAAAACCTTGCCAATTTTACATTAAGCGCAATGGATATAAAAATACAAGCCGCTACTCAATGATCCAAATAGCTACGCAACAAAACAAAAACGAAACAAAAGAGTAAGTTAATTGCGAATCGAAGCATCGCTCGTACACGTAAAGATAAAAGAAAATAAAATAAAAAAAAAAAAAAAAAAAAAAGCAAAAAGTTGCCTCGTTACAACGATCCTCCTAGCTTGCGTGCACGCGTATATATACTGGTATACGTATACATATATACACATAGATGATACGTGACCTCTGCGCCTTGAACTTATTTCAAGGTGAATCGTGTCGTGAAATCGCTCGGCGCTTCGGATGCGCGGCTTTGTCGAACATGCGGAGGTGGAAAACGTTAACTCTGCCTTCCTCCGCGCGCGCACACGTAATTGGATCTCTCGGATGCCGAGGTGGTATCGCTCCTTTTATTTTCTTTTTCCTCGACACTCTTCAACTGCCTCCTTAAATTTTTGCATCTCTCTGTGTTTAAAAGATGCAGGCGGATGTTCGCTTGTACATATACTTCTATGCAGATATAAATAAACGTGTGCTCGTAGTCACGTTAATTGGAAAAGTTGCTTTTGTACGTATTTTTATGCAGTAACTTTATGCGAAATTCTCCCTTATGTAAAATGACTGGTTTAAGATAAGAGTATTTGATTTGGCGAAGCCTCTCAACTTTTTTCACTTTTACATGCGTATTGTGACCGCGGATAAAATTATTGTACGGCTATAGTTTTTCCAGTGCGTTTCTCACGGGGCGCAAAAGCGTTAGCTCTTTATCTCTTATTATTTTTCCTTTGTTTCATTGTATATTTGCGTGCACCGATTATTATAAAATTCAAATTCGCTATGTTAGTTTCGGTGCGACTTGTTTCAAGCTTTGATAAAGATCTTGATAAAATTCGTTTTTATGAAATGCTATTACATCGATACGTATAAGAATAAATCGCGATATAAATTATGTAAATAAGATAGCAACGAGTTGAAAAAATCTAATACGTTTTTTGTATGCGAATAATTTATTTTCGGTTACAGACAACAAAGTCAGAACGTAGAATGAAGACTTTTCATTGTAAAAGTGTAAAAAATTATCCGATGAATTTATAAATATTATAAATGACAATAAAAACAAAGAATTTTTAATTATTTATTGAAAAAAAAATATACGTTGCATAATTATACAACGCTTAATGCGCATTGACGGCTGCGAAATTTTTTTCAATATCGACATTAGTTTATACGACTGTGACGGTCGTGACGAGAAAAAAATAAATAAATAAAAATAAAGAAAGTTTATAAAAATATAGATGTTTAATTAAAATGCAATAATTGACGTCATCGTTACACATCAACGATTCTTGCTAATTGAATATCACACGTAGATATGTCAAGCAGGATTTAATTAACGGATCGAAGTAGGACACGACCGCGTTCGCGCATATAACTATATCGTTTACGTTTAAGGAAAAAAAAAGAAGCGCAAAAAATGCAGAAGGCCTATATAGAATATGTGCGACGCGCGAACAATTTTAAATTCGCGAAATAGCAAACGCGATCGTTCGTTCGAACGTTAACGAACGTCGGTTTCGCATTCCATCTAGAAACGATAGAGTCAAGAGATTGTCGAGCTAAAGAGAACAGAATTCACAGAAGTATATATATATATATATATATATATATATATATATATATATAAAATAAAAAGAATGTCACGGAAACAATGCGTTAAACGTCCGAGTGAACCGGTAGAGAGGGAGGGAGGGAGCAATATACAACACCCATGCAGAAGAAACCAATTTCCCAAGATGTGCAATTACGCGACGTCGAGCGCTTTCAACGCACCGACGTATTGTCAAATCCTTAATTACGTCGTTCATGTACATAATGAAAAAGAGAAAATCTGGCAGCAGCAGCCTTTCTCTCTCTTTCTCTTTCTTTTTCGCTCGCTCTTTAGCGCTTGGATGATTGCAGTCCTTCATTAAGGTCAGTGATTATAGTGCGGTTGAAGTTGTATGCATAAAAAAGAGAGACAGAGAGAGAGAGAGAGAGAGAGAGAGAGGGGAAAGATTAAAAAGCCTTTGCGCATAATATACGCATGTGTTGGTTCGTAGAATTTAACGTGCCAACGGCAGGTGCACTAACCGTTCAACCTCGATCTTTAGCACTCGTTCGTATCCCTCCTCCCTCCCCCCCCCCCCCGCCTACTCCGTTGAGCAAGAGTAATCGAACTCAAGCAAAGATTAAAATTTGAATTGGGAAAAATTAAAGAAGATATCAGGCATACGGTGAACGATAGATTGCGAATCGATCCGAGGATAGGTTTGTTCCATAGATTATCATTCGTTCATGGTTTTGAATAAGAGATAAGGCGCTCATCTGTAAACGCTTTGATTCCGATTAATTTAATTTGCATATTTGGACGAGAGATTGAACGAATCGACGATTTAATGCTAATGCAAGCGCTTGTTTGTTCGCTGTACTTTAAAAAAAATTATTCATGAAATTATTTTAAATCGCATATGAAACTATTATTAAAGAATATTTACCATTATTATTTTTTTAATTGTTTTTAAGCATATTTTTTATAAAAAATGCTGAGTTTGAACTATATTACAATTTTAGATTTTAATTTTTTCTATTTTTAATAAATATTAAAATGTTAGCGGCTACCAAAACAAATAAAAATTTTTTCTGAGTATAATAGTTGTTTATGTTATTATTTTAATATGTGTTATTATAATATTTATCTAATACGGTGTGAAAAATACTTTGCGATCAAATGGGTTATGGTCAAATGATACTTTTCAAGCGAATAAATTATGGGTGATAAACATCATTCAATATTTTATATTGTGCGAAGTATCGGTAAAACGTAAAAAGAAAGAAAAATTGTGGTTATTTTTATTTTAACTTATTTTATGAAGATTTCATGATATATCAAATTATTGTCGGAAAAATATTTTCAAACTTAATCAATTTTTTCATTATTTGAACGTAAGAATTCGATTCCTATTCGTATATTTTAAACACAACGTGCATCCATTGATTAAAATGTTTTCCTTTTCTCTATTCTTGAAACCCATACCTCGGACCATTCAGAGCGACCTGTCCATTTTAAAACTCTCTCAACAAAAGACATATTACAGAGAGGGCAAAATTAAATCCTTTTGGTCGTGTTTTAATCTCGCTAGAGGCGTGCAAAGAAACGCACGAACGGCACAATACATATATCGCGAGAGCGTTCGCCTCGAATTCGCGTACGTATACGGCTAACACATCGAGCAATATAAGCAACGACGTAGAGCAAAGCTATACCGACGACGAAGACGAGATGCATGCGTGCGTGCGTGCGTGCGCGTGCGTGCGAGGCGCGTAAGCGAGCGTTCGTCCCACGCTCTCGTATATAAGTACGGAGAAAGAGAGAATTACGCGAGCGGCCGCAAAAGCAGTGCGCCATTGTTCCTCGCGGCAGTCTAATTCCTTTGTACGCGAATGCGAGTTTCGCACGACGCCGAGAGGGAAAGAGAGAACGAAGAGAGAAGTTCGACGATTCCGCAGCACAGAGCCTTTGTTGCTGCTGTGATTCGAAGCCTCTTTACTCTTTTTATTTCTATCCCTCCCTCTTTAATCCTTTTTTTTCACTCCGCCTCTCTCTCTCTCTCTCTCTTTCCCTCTCGTTTTTTACCACGCGCGACTCTTTTACACCGCGGCGTCTTTATCGCGTGCGCATTTTCTGCGCTTACATACACCACGTACGCGCACATACACACACACATATACAAAAACGCGAACTCGTAACTGTCTCTTTCTCTTCTGGACTCTTTGAATGGAACGTTTGATGTGTACCTGTTTCAACGATTTTTCTCCAAATTCAAAGCTTCGTCTTTCTTTTTTGTTCTTCCGCTTTAATCTTCGCTTAGAGATGCTTTGCAAACATATGCGCGTACGTTGGGCGCAAAGTGAGAGAGAACAATGGTTGCATAAATATTGTAGAATATTCTAGTGAAATTTGTGGAAAGGGATTATTGTACTATTTGCGCACCTAAATTTCGCTTAGTTGATAAGATTACAATAACAACAAAGTACCAAAGTCATTTCATTTATTGTATTCAACGAATATTCATTTTTCCCAGATTCACGTACCAAATGAAAACTCATAGATTCATTCGAATAAACATTGTAAAAATAAAACTATAATATTTTACGAAAACGAAAATACCCTTCGAAGCCTTCATGATAAATTGAAAAAATTTTTTTAAAATTAAACAGTGGAAGGTAAAGAGGTTAATGTACGCTCAAAGTGCGACGATTTTTAAAGTTAAAATATATTGAGACACATGGGTCACGACAATAGCTGTTTTAAAGAAAAATCCTTTACAAATCAAAAATTTTCTCTCAATAATTTTAGAAAAAAGGAGGAGATACGTCGTGTATTATCGGAAGCACAGCTGGCGCCTAAAATCCGTCTTTCTTACACTTATTCTACGCTTTAATGTAACGAGAAAGGGAAAAAAATTAAGAAAATCTACCGTCGCACCGAGAATTTCCTTTTCTTTCTTTTGCTCTCTCGCTCTCTCGCTCTCTCTCTCTCTCTTTCTCACCTCATTTTCATTCACTACCATCTCCGGATTTTTTTCCTTTTCCTCAACTCCCTCTCTCCCATCCAACTCTTTCATTACTCCCTCTGTTTCTTTGCTCTGTTCCCGCCCTTGTCTTCCTGCATAGTCGCGTGATACCTTCATGATTCCCGAGAAACGTTTCCTCTTTCGTTTTCTCTCTCTCTCTCTCTCTCTCTCTCTCTCTCTCTCTCTTGCTCTGTTATTCTGTACTTTGTTTCTACGCGTGCTGTGCAAAAAAAGTTTATTCTGAAACGTTGTGTTTTACACGTAAGAAAAGCCTTCCTTAAGAAAAAAAAAAAAAAAAAAATTGCAATAAGCTTAACTGATAATAAATCTAGCATTATAGTTCTATCAAAGCTAAAATGTCTTTTTGTCCTGAACACTTGTTTATTTAATTTTATAATTTAAAAATAAAAACTATATTTCAATTTCTTTCTTATTTTTATATAAATAACAATTTCTATAAATATTTTTATTTTAAATATTGTTTATTGTATAAACTGTACGCTTAATTGTTTGCAGTTATTTTGTGTATGTTAAATAAACGGACCTCACAAATATGACGATAAATAAATCATTCATTAATGAAGAGTGCAATGACAATGACATAAAATTACAAATTTATTTAAATTATAAATTTATTGCACAATTTTAAAATTCAATTCATCGAATTAAACATTACACACACAATTAAAAATCAGACTAAAACTGGATTGCGGAACATTCGCGCGATAATAAACATCTCGTGCGTATACGCAATGCCCAAGGAAGGGACCCCGGCACATATATGTAAATATTCAACAATTTGTACATTTATAGATTACGCCATGGTAAGAGATACACATCTCATATCTTATTTTTATTTTATCAAGGGATAGACGGAGAAGAAAAGCACTTCGTTTCTTTTTCTCTCCCTCTCTCTCTCTCTCTCTCTCTCTCTCTTTCCCATTTTGATTCTCTCTTCGAGATCAGTCATTACGTTTCGCGGATTGAAAGATTCGCGTGTGTGTGCACTTATCTCTTGCGGCACCTTTTTCTTTTTAACCAAGTCCAGAGAGAGGAAAAAAATACGTCGTATGCACAAATATACAGGTACACTTGCGCACACACACACACACAGTTTTTGAGGCCTTTTTTTTTTTTAGCAATTTTTTAGCGACCGGTGCCGCGCGTTCTTCTAAAGTTATTTTAACCTACTTTCGAGTATGACGAGTCGGAGTTAAAGTATCCCGACTCTGTGAACTTGCATTGAACTATATAGAGGGTTACGTCGATTTTAGAAAACGCGCTCTGAATAAATAAGAGAGATATGTTTTTAATGAACGTTCTTTTTCTTTTTCTTCTTTTTTTTTTTTTTCGCAAAAAGAAAAGAAAAAAAGAAATAATTCATTTAATTAACAAAGTCAAAAATTTTAAATTCACCGGCGAAAATTAAGTTTTCTCATTTGAATTTTATTTTCAAGATGTGTGTATACGAGTACATTCACTTCATATTTTGTGTCACAATTTTCATGAATATTATTATCAATAAAATGGTACAGTGAGTGTATATAAAAAGATTTTCTTTTTATTGAATACGTATGTTAATAAAAAATTATTCATGTTTAGATTATTCATTACTTAACGAAATATATTTTTGTAATATATTTTTTCTGAAAAATTGAAATTTATATTTTTAATTTTAGTCATTAAATAATATGAATACTTAAAAAATGTTGTAAATTAATATTTTATAAAAAAATATATTTATCCTAAATTTTATCAAAATTATAAGAAATTTGTAAATATTTATATTTTAAATCCTTTAATTTTTCAAAAGAGCTAATAATACTCAATGATTTTTTAGGTAGAGTTGAAAATGGAAAAAATTTATTAATTATGCATAGAAATTATATCCTTTACAAATCATTGTTTTCTTGTTTATTACGTTTGTTCAATAGCTGCAAAATCTAAAAATTTCTTCATCTGATACGAGCATAAGAGAAAAAAAAATAATAATAATGATAAAGTGACAATTACACATCTTAGTCAAAGAAAATTTACGAAATAGTTTGATAGTTCGTGCGTTTTACAAAAGAATTCTTTCGGCTACAACTGTTACACTCCTCTATCTCTTTCCCTCTTTCTCTTTCCCTCTCTCTCACACGCTCTCTTTTTCTCTGGTGTACTCGACAGCTCGTTGTGCGCTCGCGCTCGGCCAAGATTTTTCCGCTTTAAAACAGCGAGTCTTTGAGAGCGTGTGTCGTATTGAGCATGCAACGCGCTATATATATATATACTTATACACTTATATACGTCGGTGGCGGAGAGCTCGAAAACCGAATCAAACCGTGTGGCGTATACACTAGTGAGAGACCGTCAGTGAGTGAGTGAGCGCGAGAGAAAGAGAGAGAGAGAGAGAGACAGAGAGACAGAGATAGAGAAGAAAGGGGGTGTAAGCGAGAGGCAGACTTTGCCGGAGCGTGGCGCACGTCGCAACCACCTGTTGCACGGATTTCCGGCACGCTTGTCCCGAGAGCGCGAGCGAGACGGTGCTAACTCTAGTTTGCGCGCCCCTGCCTGCACTTGTGTATGTATGTATGTATACATATGTGCGTGTGTGTGTGTGTGTGTGTGTGTGCGTATGTGCGCGTGAATGTGTAAAAGTAGGATATCGAGAGAAACGTGCACGCAGAAATATGCGAGAACGCGTCCAGCCGCCACCTGCTTATGTGATCGCAATTTTATCGAGCTCTCTTACATTTCTCTATATCTACACCTATATCTCTTTCTCTTTCTTTTTATCTCTCTCTCTCTATCTATCTATCTATCTATATGCATATATACATACACGTGTAACTCACGATATAGCCGGCGATGAACGTGTCGCGCGGCTCTTACTATCGTTACGTTCTTCACGAATTTTACTTCGGGCGTTCTTTCCACTTCTCTTTCTCTAGTAAAAATCCACGCACATCGGCCGTCGTCGTATTATATTTGCGAATGCGCTGGTAATAGCTTGGGCAACTGTGTCGAATCGATATCGAAAACTTTAACTTGATTTAAGATTACTTTTACTGTTTTACTTTGTAATATATGCGAAATAAAATTACTTTTTTTATGGCTATTTTTTTTTACTTTTTTATAAAATGTTTTTTGTAAAGTTTTATTTGAATAGATTACAATAAACTGCAATAGAGCTATTCGTTGCAGTTATTTTTTATTAAAACTTTATTTTATTGTATAAATAAATCTTGTTAATAATAAAGATACTTGATTTTATTTTAAAAATATAAAAACAATATCATTAAAATTACTTTAAATAATTCTTGATTTAACTGTCATACTATCATCAAGTTCCAAGAAGTATTTTTAAATAATTCTTATACTGATCATATTTTAAATATAATCGCATCGTTAATTTATCTTAATATTTGAAAATGTAAAGAAAAAATAATATGTTTGGAAATATTTTTATGTTGTTTTGATCAAGTGATACTACTTCATTTGTTAAAATAACACCAATTATCAAAATCCATTATCATACAACAAACTTCAGTCATATATTGATTTCATTATATGCCGTATTCGTAATGTTTTTTGCTATGCAAACTCGTACAGTTTAGCGAAAAATTTAAACCAACACGTTGATGATAATTTTGTTCAATAAACGAAAAATTTAGATCAACTAGACGGGAAATATAGATTTCGACGATGTTTACGACATATTTAAAAGGGTCACTTATCTTCTCTATGGGACGTTCCAATGAATTTTTCGTACATTTCGGAGTCGAGTTTTATATTTTTTTTGAAAATTTCTCAATTTTTAGTTTATATAAAAATAAGATTTTCTGCCAAGTGTCAGCTAAAAATATTAATTTTTTAAAAAGTTATGCGCATTAAAAAAAAAAAAAGGAATAAAATTTTTAAACCGTTATATCTTGAATACTAATCATTGGAATTACATAATTTTTCTTTTCAATTACGGCAATAATATTGAAATTATAAAATGTATATAATTTAATACAAATTTTTCTTATGATAAAAAGTTACAACAATTTTTTATAAACAAATTAGATTTTTTAATCGAGGGGCACATACGATTTTCGATGTTTTAATGTCAAAACAAAGCACAATGTATTTTCTTTAATTTTGTAAAGAAACACTTGTTTGGCAGTTTGAAAGAAAAAATATTAAAGCAATTTGAAGTTGACGCTCTGCGTTTTCCGCCGCGACGAGCCACACTCTTAGCTTAAGTATACGCGAGTACGAGCTGCATGATACGGCGACTGCTCAGGGAGCGCTTTGTCTCATTTCTTTTAGCTTCATTTCTATTTCAAAGCACTTGTTTTGATAGATTATTTTATGTCAAAATAAAGCTTAATGTCTCCTCTTAAATTTCGTATGAAAAAGTTTTCGGGTGGTTTAAAAGAAAAAAAAAAATAGAGCAACTTGAAGTTGCGCTTTCCGGCGACATTGAGCTTTATTTTGACATTAAAACATCGAAAATCGTATGTGCCCTTCGATTAAAAAACCTAATTTGTTTATAAATAATTGTCGTAATTTTTCTTTATAAAAAAATTTTTGCGTCAAATTATATATTTTTTAAAAGTTCAATATTATTGCCGTAATTGAGAAAAAAAATTATGTGATTTCAATAATTAATATACGTCATATAACGGTTTAAAAATTTTATCCCTTTTCTTTTAAATGCGCATAACTTTTTAAAAAATTAATATTTTGAGCTGATACTTGGCAGAAATTTTTATTTTGATATAAAAATAAGAAAAATTTTGACAAATTGACAAATTTTCAAAAAAATATAAAACTCGACTCCGAAATTTACTAAGAATTCATTGGAACGTCCTCTATACGAAACACACTTCGTAACACGCGTTTTTTCGTACTGTTAAAAGCGATATAACCACGCAACGTTAACCGATAAATCAGTGACAAGAAACAAAAAATAAAAAGCAAACAAACAAAAACTCGCGTAGCAGCGATGTTCTTCTTCTATTAGGTTGTTGCAGATGAAATGGCCGATTTAGTAATAAATTTTTAAACAACTGTAACTTTTTATAAAGACAATTTATTTTATCAAAATAGGTACCAATAGATGCAACACACTTTTCCCAACGAGATACAAGTACATTTATTCCAGTTTTGTAGAAGTCCGAGTTTCTGGTTTGAAGAAACTCCTCGAAGGCATTTTTGACAGCAGCTTCATTATTAAATCTTTTTCCTGTCGAAAAGTGATCCAAATGTTTAAAGAAATGGTAATCTGTTGGTGAGAGGTCTGGTGAATATGGATGGTGAGGAAGAGTCTCATAGCACAACTCGTTTAATTTTTGGACCGTTGTTCTCGATACATGAGGTCGTGCGTTATCATGGAGCAGTATCACTGCATCCCTGTTGACAAGCCTAGGTCGTTGGACTATAAATTTTTGATGCATTTCATCCAGTTGAGCACAGTATTTCTCAGCATTGATGGTTTCGCCAGGTTGCAGGAACGAATAGTGGATAACTCCAGCTACAGACCCCCAAACAGTTACCATTATTTTCTTTGGATGAAGGCTTGGTTTCGGCATGTGTCTTGGCGCTTCATCGGCATCTAGCCATTGGGCCGATCGGCGACGATTATCGTATAAAATCCACTTTTCATCGCAGGTCACAATTCGGTGCAAGAACTGTTCCTTTTTGTTGCGGGAGAGAAGAGAACTTGAAATCTCTATTCGACACGTCATGTTTTGCTCGGTAAGATCATGCAGAACCCATTTGTCAAGCTTTTTCACTTTTCCAAGTTGTTGCAAGTGGCGGCAAACTGTCGAATTGTGAACGCCTAATTTCTCGGCAAGATCCCTTATGGTTTGGCAGGGGTCAGACTCCACTAATGCACGCAGCTCGTCGTTATCGATCGATGGTCTTGGGTGTCTACGTGGCTCATTTCCAAGATCCATATCTCCGGATCGAAATTTTTCGAACCACCGCCGAGTAGTTCGTTCGCTAACTGTATCAGGCCCAAATGCGCTGTTGATATTCCTCGTTGCTTCCGTTGCGTTGTGCTCTAATTTAAATTCGTATAGTAAAAGTAGTCGTTTTTGATTCACTTCCATGTTCACTTTCTCTTTTTTTTTTTACGATCACTATGAAGTGCAAAACAGAAATGACTCCATAAACCAAGGTAGCAGTATTTATACTTCAATATGTCATATCATTTGCGCCGCCTTGTGCCAACATAATACACTAAAATTGCAGCCAACTTTATGTCATTGCTAAATCGGCCATTTCATCTGCAGCAACCTAATATTATGAAGACGAACGAATGAACATCGTCGTAGGCTCGCAATAGTAAAATGCATCGCATAGTTCGATGTAAATAATTACCTCTAAGAATAATTGAATTACGATAGGCAATAATCGTGATTTAAAATAATTTCGTCTCAAGTCCGTTTATTATCAGAAAGATTCGTGCGACGCGTTTTTTTAATCTTTATTTATTTTGTTTGCGAGAAACGTATAGAGAAAAAGAGAGAGAGAGAGAGGGAGAGAGACAGACAGACAGACAGACAGAAAGAAAGTGTGAAAGAACAGTTTTCTTCCTTTTTCTACCGCCTCATCGCGCTTTAGCGAGAAACGACGAAGTGACTAGTCGTCGTCGAAAGTATCACCTTCGGCGGAAATTCCTAATATCCAACGGGTCGACGTAACAGTGCCTTCTATATGTATTTTATACTCTATCTTATTCGAGAGAAGAACCAGCTCGACTACCTTGAATCGCAGCTAAAGAGTAAGAAAGAGAAAGAGAGAAGGAGAAAGAGAAGAAAAGAGGAGAAGAAGATTACACGATTCTAAAAGTCCTCGGATAACGCTTTTTTTGTCAGTCCTCGCTTCTCTGCTGCTTCTTACCTTCTTCTTTTTTTACGAACCACTAGTGTCTTTCAGCTCGATATTCTAGGTCTTCTCTTGGTTATACTAGAAAACACACCCACATATATACACACACACAGATATATATATATATATATATATATATATATATATATATATATATATATATATATATACGTGACGTCTCTCGTTTTCATTTATTTTTTCGCCACTCTTTCGCTAGGTTTTTGCTGGGATAAATTTTTACTCTCGTTTTTTTTCTTCTCGTCGTCTTTCTTCACTTTTTTATACACGACTCTCGCCGCAGAAAAATTACTGGGTCGTTCGTTCGGGTTACCTTTTTGTCTTTGACGATGGCGAATCGTTCTCGTTCTCCTCCTCTTCCTCCACCTCTTCCTCCTCTTCATCCTCGTCGTCGTCTATCTGCAGAAGGACGGAATGATATGTTCATTGCCTTAGAAAAGATGACAGTGCGCCGTTTCGTGCCAAATGAATTTTTTTCGAGGACTCCGGTGGTGCCGTTCGCCAAAACCCGTGATTAAGGGCACCTGTACCTTAGTGCTGCTTAAAAAAAGAAGAAGAAGGAAAAAGAAGAAGAAGAGAGGAAAAGTAGGTCGTTTTTTAAAAAAATGTTCTTTTTTTCCAGAGTACATTCCACGGACTATTTTCAAATGCGTTTTCTTTTTATGCATTTAGAAAAATTTTTTTTTTTTTTTGAACATTTGTCGCGATGCAAAAGTAATAGAAGTAAGTTTAATGTTCTAAATCTTGAGTTTAGTTTGAATAAATTTTAATAAAGTACACAGTTACAAAATAATTTTTTGATACGTATAAGTGAGAGGAAAAAAAATTGCCGTCAATTTAAAAATAGCTGTTCAAAAAGTAATTAAAGGATTTATTTTAAAATGTTTAAAACCCGATCGTATAATAATTATTTTTAACCGCCGGAAATTTTATTTATAAAGAGTTAATCTACAATGGTATCATCGGTTTTTCGATCTCTTACTTCCAATATTTTTTATCTCGTTAACTCTCTCGCTTTGTCTTTTAAAATTTTAAACAAAAATTACTGGTTCACCAACAATTGTAGGAGATTAATGACGGCAAAATAAACCAAAACGATAAATCGATCCTTCGAAAATTTTTTCCGACCTCTCTTCTTTATCTCGTTCTTCTTTTTCGCGCCGTCGTTGTTGATGCTCTTCTTTTGTACTTTCGAAAATTACTCAGGTTGAAATAGCTCAATGATGTTTTTCAAGAGAAGGTGGATCCCTCCGTTCGAAATGAGAAAGAGTATTGTTAGCATTTATGAGGAACGCGCGCCAATGCTCTCGAGCCGCAGAATTGAGGTCTCGGTCGTTAAGCCGACCAATTTTTAACAATGCTTTATATTTTATTATTTTTTTTTTTTTTTTTTTTTTATATATAGTCTCTAAGAACTATATATAAGCTTGCGAGAATTTGACCCAATCGGTTAAAATTATTCGTTAGCCTTTTTTTGCTCGGTTTTTCATTATTTTATGCATTCCTTTAAGCGATAAGTCTTAATGCTTGCTAAGATTATATACCGTCGTTCAATTATATTTTTGTTCAAACTCAATGTACCGTAAAGGTGTTGATGTAAAAATTTCATCGCCGTCGTAAAAATATACTCATTACATGTAGATTATTATCGATAAAGATTATATAGACAAATTTTTGAAATATATAATAAAATTCTGAAAAAAAGAAACACGAGATACTCGTGAAACAATGAAAATAGCTTTTTATTACATTTTTTTTTACGTCTAAAATATTACGTTATTTACGTACAATTCATATCCATTAAATGCAACACCTTTAGTTATAGTCAACTCACAACTATTCTCAATAACAATAAAGAGCCGTAAGAACATAAAGTTTTTCTCTGTTCAAATATGAAACTGTGCTCAATAAATTTCTGGTAGCGGTGAAATAAAAAAATTTTTCTCGAGAATTGGCAAAAAACTACAATCTTGGCAAAATTCCTGTTTAAAGCGGAATCCTCATAGATCGCGAAAATTCGCGCACACATGTGTATATATATATAAAATAAACGACGTAAAATAATATAATATATATATACACACACGTACGCATATTATTTTACGTCGGCTTATTAAATTCCATATCAATTTATCAAAGCCCATAAAATTCCGTTTGGGATCAGCGAATCTTACGCTACAAACGATATTCGCCTATGCACGCCTCGTATCAAAGCTGCCAAGAACAAAAGTACATAACATCGTGAAAAAATGTACGACCGGATGTTTTTTTTTCTCCCCGATTCTGCTACTACTCCAGTTGGCAGTACGCTCGGATAGTCTATTCTCTTTGTGTGTTTCCTTTATTTCCTATTCTTCATACTTCTTTTTAATTCTATTTCTCTTTTTCCCTTGTACCTTATCTTTCGCTGCTTTAACTCGGTTACTTTAATATCACTTGCACTGCTCTCTCTCTTACTCTTTCTCTCTCTCTCTCTCGTTTCATGTTCTCTTTTCTCCGTCTCTCTTTCTCCATGAACGATTGTCTTCTCCTGTACCAGGAGAACAACGACGAAACATAGGAAAAGCTAAACCAAGTCAACGTTGCTCATTTCGTGTATACATTTTCTCCGGCACTTTGTGAGGATTACCTCTCGCTTTCGTGCCAATTTCCAATTTATACTCGCGCAGGCGCGCGAGCGACTTTCTTTCTTCGATAGCGAATCTGTTTTTCGCTTCGATGCAATTTTTATGTCTTAATACAACAGTTCAAACAATCTAAATAGATATAGATGGACGCTCAGAGATTTTTGCAAGTGTGCCAAGTGAATAAATAAAAAGGAATATTTTGTTGAAACAACGAAAGTCTTGTTACAAAATTAAACTTTAATGTTTATGCATGATACTTTAGAACAATTCGAGAAAATTATAATAATAGAGTTGACACGGCAGAGACGTGATGTTAAACTGATTCGTATTTTAAATATTCATACGACATAACAAGTATGATTCATAATGAGAATTGAAATTTTCAATCTATAATAAACCAAATTATACAGATCATCACCCAAAAATATTTTTAATAAAATTTTTATCAATTTAATTAACAATAATTCGTTATGAGCAAAAAAACAAAAATAGTAAAGAGGCATTAAGTATAAACGAAAGAATCCATGGAAAAAAAGAAGTGCAAAAAAAATGTTTAAAAAGGTAAAAATTTAAATATGGTAAATAAGCGTTAAATTAAGGTAATAATAACGTCATGCGGCCGTTAAACTTAAGAGAGAGAGAGAGAGAGAGAGAAATAGAAAGAGGCCTCAACACGTCTAGGTAGTCTCGCAGAGCAAGCGGAAAATGGCGCGTGCGTGACAAAAGGCGGATTGACGATAATCGAATTGTGTTGAGCGAAGCTTAATGTAATTGTTACCTTGTCCACTGTCTTCTTTTCCTTTTTCTCTTTCTTTCTCACTAACTCTCTTACATTCTTTTTCTTTTTCGCTTACACGTGATAGGCGAGGGGAGAAGGAAAAAATAAACGAATGAAAAGCGAAACGTGGATTTGCCGGTGGGTAGAAAAAAAGTCAAGAAGAAGGTGTGTATATATATAGAGGAGGGATACACGACTCTCGCTCGGACGCTCCCCTAAATGCACTTTTAATTGTCGGAGAGTCTGAGCAGGAGATAAAGTCCTTCTCGTGGCTCAGACAAGTCGTCGAGTCGTGCACTCGAGTGATTCTTAAACGTGAAGACATTTGCCAAGATTTCAAGAGCCGAGAAAGAGAGACGGAGAATGAGCGCTTTGGTAAAAAAAAAAGAAGAAAGAGCGAGAGAGATGTAGAGACAGAGACAGAGACAGAGAGAGAGAGAGAGAGAGAGAGAGAGAGAAACGAGGCTTTCTGAACTTATTTGGCAATGCTCTCAAAAAATACCTCGCGCGCCCAGTGCTCCAAATTTTTTTTACTGCCTCAACCTCCTTATCTTGTGTGTATTTGGCTTATATCTTATACAAGCCCTCTTTATCCACTTGTTCCTGATTTTTTATTTATTTATTATTTTTTTTTTTGTTTCTCTTGTCCTATTGCCTTATAAAAGGGCTTTTTGGCATAACCTCGGTATTTTGACTTACTTTCTTTAAAGGCTCTTAAAGTGTTGGAGGATTTTCAGAGATTTTTGCTTTTAATTACATTATCCAATTCTACTTTTTATATTTTATTGTTTTTAAGAAAAAACTGGAGCGTACTGTTATACGAGTACTTCATTAAGCTTTTGTAATTTACTTTTAGAATTACTCTATACTTGTTCTTCCGAGTTAACTTGTGTCGCATTTTTTTTTTTTTAATTATTGCTAACTCTATTTTTTTATTTATATTTTCACTGCAAATATTTATTTATTCTTAAAAAAAAAAAATAAATAAATAAATAAATAAATAATGTATCAAAAACCTTTATCAAATTTTATAAATATATTTACAAAATTATTAAAACGTTATTCCTTTATTAACACTAAAACTACTAGAGATAATATAGCTCGACTTAAATATATATATATATATATATAAACAGATAAAACAAGATATAAGTTAAATAGTTTGAAAGAAAAATATTGATAGTTAATTTATTTTACAAATTTTAAATATCGTGTTTTATGCTTGCACTATCCGAAAATAAGAAAAAAAAAAAACATTACTTAATTGTATTAAAACTTAAAAAACATAAGTGCTGAATTATATTTTTGTTATCTTTGTCGTGTCATTAATGAATAATTAATTTATTTATCAAATTATAATAATTTAATGAATAATTAATTTAACAAAAAAGATTACCTTTATACTGGCATCCTGTATTATTTTTAAAATTTAAAAGCAATTGAAAAATTGATTTTCTTAAAAAATTTATGCATGAATTTTGATTCAGAATAAAGAAAAAGGCTATAAAATATTTTCTCTTTTCCTATTTGAAAGTGTCAAGCATTCGTTGCCTCGAAAATTTCTGAACTTTAGGCGCTTATCGTAAATCCCCCGTCTGTTTCTCTGCAAAAGATGACAAGAGGTAGAACGTGCGTTAGGATTTTTAGGGAAAATCCATCGACACTTTGACTTTCCTTGCGCAAGTAAATTTTGATTTTCTTTTTTTTTTTTCTTTTTTTTTTTGCTTTTATCATTCTCTATAATACTAAAAGAGTTTTAGAAAATTCTCTTAGAAGATAGTTCAATCTTTGGATAAAATATGAATATTGCAAGTTGCTTTGAATTTTTATAAGTCGAAATAAAAAATTAAAAGTTACAAGTATAAAAATATTTTATTCTTATGTTTGTTTGTTTTTTTTTTTCTTTTAATTCATTAATTCTATTATTTCTATTTATAATTTACAATTTCAACATAATACCATAATTTATTGTTATTTTTATTTATTTATTAAAAATATTTAATTTAAAATATTAAAATAAAAATATATACATATAAATTATAATGAAATAATAATAATATAAAAATATACTAATTAATTTCTCGAATGAAATTAATATTTAATCGTTTAGTTTAATTGTACTGAATTTTCGACTTTTTGTGCGACAAAAATTTCAAAAGAATATTTAAACTGCAAAATTATCATCCTCTTTCTTTCGTTCTTTCTTTCTCTGCTTAGATAAATAAAGCGAAACTCGCTGGGCGCGTATTCCGTACTTCTCTCTTTTCTCCCACCCACTCGCATTCTCGCTTTGCCTTTCCGTTCCCTTTTACGCTTCACCGTCGAACGTCTGTAAATTCTCGCTTGTAACTGCAATATCGCCTTGTGCGTGCACACGCATACACGCGCGCGAATTTGCACGAATACTTTAAACAACACACGCCCGCATGCGATCACTTTTCTTCTTCTCTTGTATTTCTGCTTTTTCTCCTCTTTTAGTTCTTGATAGGTGCAAGAAATACGTCCAGTTATTCTCTTTTTCTTTACGGGCTCTTCGAAATCTATACATATATATAGGTGGATCGCTCATAGCTCTTTTATTTACTTTGAATGGAAGTGCGTTATCATGAACGTCGTCATGTCCGCTTGGCTTTTTAAATTTGAATATTTCTTTTTATCTTTCCTTTCTCTTTTTGTTATATTTTTTCTCTTTTTAACTGAAGCGTACCGACGAAAGAGCGCTAAAGTTTGCTTATTTGCCGATATTAATTTCCGTGCGCGCAAGTGACTCTTTGTCAGGATTACAGGACGTGATATCTATATGTAAACATCTCCGATTGTTTACGCACTTTTGGAAGCTTTGTGTACTCATTCGTATAGATTGAACTTTATATAAATAATAACTTTGATAATTTTAATTCAGTTAATTATTATCATAATAATAGCTTTATTTGAATTATTATAATTTTAATATAATTAATGGAATATTAAATTTCTATTTCTTTATAACACATCCCTCGAGATCGCGATTAAAATTTGAAATATTTATCATTATACTTCCAAAGATCGATGGTTACTGTATAAATTCATTTTTATTTATTTTCAATTATATTTATTACATTTTATTTGAAAATGAAATGATTAAAATACCATCTACTTTATTAATTTCTTTTATAAAAAAATTGCTTATTATTGATTATAGGAATGTTTTAAATGAATTTTTATATTAATTTTTAATATGGACTCAGAAATATTTTCAATTTAATTTAAAAAATCTTACAATTTAATATTTAATTTTTCGTTCATAAAATTTGTTGCAATTATAAGAATTATTCCAGTCCACTTATTAAAAATGATACTAACGAGCAAAAAAAAAATAGATTATTTCAAAATAAATTTCTATTTTTATACTCATATTTATGAAAAAATGAATATCCACAAGTATGAAAATTTATAATTTATCATTTTCTTTGTAAAGTAAATTTAAATTATTCCATATAAAAAAGTACATTTCTTACATTCGAGCAAAACTCGTGTAACGAATAAAATTGTACAACAGGAGGATACATCATCTT